>UELU01144313.1:0-16695 GCA_900490025.1 Megastigmus dorsalis
GTACACACACACACACATGCACACACCGCCCGAATAATTCAATTTTCCCGGCTGACACGCGCGCCTGGCGCCTCCTGGGGTGGCTTGATGAAAAACTTTATTGCGTTAGCGTGTCCTGCTTCTTGTATGAATTTGTAAAATACTCCTGCCTACAATGCTGACTCGATATATATCTTTTATTATCGTGCATACAAACTTATACATATATATATATGTGTGTGTGTGTGTGTGTACTTGTGTAATTTGTATAGAATGTTGATATTAATATGTAAAACAGTGTTTTAGGTCGCCGAAACGGTTTTCCAACAAAAAAGCGAGTGGGAAAAAAAGGACAGGAACTGCCGACGGTAATCATTCTTTGAAGTGGGCCGCGGAAAGTTTGCCCTCGAATTTTCATTAAACTTTTAATATTTTCCAGCTGGCCGGCAGCAACAGCAGCAGCAGCAGCAGCAGCATCGAAACTTTCTTCCAGTGATACAAACGGTCGAGCGCCACACAGCGATAAAGGCCTCAAAGGCATTTCATAACCGAATACCTCGATAAACGCGGGGGCTGCCGGCGGAGAGCTCAATCCTTCCGCGCATAGTCGCAAAGAGAGCGATCTAACGAAGCGGCCAGCAGCCAACATCGCTGACTATTTCTCGCGAGCGAGGGCCCCGCTGCTGCTGCGCGCACAAAATACGCGAATCTCCTCGCCTTACAATATTAATAAGGGTAGTTTCCGCACGTTCTCACGCTAAATCCAGCCGAGCAAGAGGGGGAGAGAGAGAGAGAGAGTAAAGGGCAAGGAAGGAAGGCTCGCGGAAGAGCTATGCTCGCAATGTCCGGCGAGGAGCGAGCCATGGTATGCTGTAGGTGGCTCGTCCGAGCCGATATCGCACCCCGAGGGCTCCCACGCGCCGCCGGCCTGTTTACAACGAGAGAATGCTAATTTATCGTGGGGAGAGTGGGAGCTCGGTAGCGGAGGTAGAGATGAGACCTCTCGCTCTGTCTCTCTCTCTCTGGCCTTTGGTCAACGAACTTGAAATTCTTCGCCTCCACTCTTCGCCTAATTGCGCGGATCTTTGTGCGCGTACGCGCAGCTTTTTTCATCAAGCTTGTTCTTTGTTAGCCGTAAAGTTCGATTTTGGCCCGTAGTTGTATCTACTCGATAGTCTATTTGAAGGAAGCAATGATAAGGAATATGGTAAGTAAGAAAACCTATATACAACTAAAAGACGATTAATTTTAACAGAGTCAAATTGATAGCTTGCAAGATGTTTTACTCGAATATAAGTAATTATCTGATTTATTTCACTATGTAGAAAAGAACCAGTGGCATCGGTGACGGACTTGCCTAAAACATTGGAATATATTTTTTGATATACCAAATTATGAATAATGTTTATGTTTATGTTGTTCGTGACTCGGAAAAGCTTGAAAATAATTTTTTCAGCAGAAATTTTAATTCATGACTTGTTGCGTACAAAAATATAAATTTCCCATAGAATTGTACAAGTATGAAAATTGCAGCGAAAATTCCCCCCAAGCCCTATAAAATGGGACCTATGGTAAATTATCGTGAATTAAGTTTTTCCCTATCTTGAATCTCCTATAACCTTGTAGCTCGATCATATTTTTATATAATTGAAACTATATTTTAAAGCTATTATGTATGGAGCTATGAATCAGAGTAGAAACTATCCAATTTTCATGAATTAAAACTATAATGGCTCAAGACTTTGATTTTGAGCATTATGGTGAACCACTTTGACTTTTTTCATAATTGGGTATCAAAAAATATATCAAAGAGTTTTAGCCAAATCCGTGATTTAGAAAACTGGTCATCTTCTCATAAATCTATTTGTCAGTCGAACATAAAATCAGAGCTGAAATTTGATGAATCATAAAATATTTTATTTTAAGATTAAAAGTATTACTAGTGGAGAAGTTGCATGGATATGCAAAGACTGGTCAACTCAACATTTCTTAAACGAAGCCTTGCAATAAGATAACGAAGACTGCGACTTTGTCACTATTATTATTCGAAGAACGCCTAATCATTCAATACTCATATATACAATCATACCGATTCTTCTCTACGACAGAAAAATATACAATTAATTACTTAACTATTAAAATGAATATATTAAACTTTAAGATATATGTATAATATTAACTATTATTATACATACATTTTGACAGTTTAACTACGTCTTAACAATAGATTTATTCTTTTCCGAGTACACACAAAAAGCTCTCTTATTTATTCAGCCATCAATATTCTCCAGAATTAATATCAGCCGCTTTCTTTGAGGACGCGCTTTTCTATATTTTAATAAACGAAATTGCCCGGCTTCTTCATTTTTCTTCAGCCCTAAACGAAAGTATAGAGTTTTTAATAAAAATGTGTGCACACAACCCCTCGAGTACTTTTCCAATATAAAATTTCGGGATTCATTGTACTCCCGGTGTCGGAATATTTTTCATAATTAAAGAAATAACTTACACATCGACGCAGGCAGTGTGGGATTTAATTTTCGCTTTTTGAAATTCTTATGCAACAGCTGTTTTTCAATAATCCCCCAGCTGTGGAATAAATAAGCATTCCATAGAGGAAGCGCTCCTTTAATAAAGCCAAGAAGAAGAAGAAGAAGAGAAGGACCAGCAGATAGAGAGAGAGAGAGAGAGAGAGAAAGGAGGAGAAAACCAGGCTCGGTGCTCTTAGTTAAAACGCATAATTATTGAAGCACATCCGGGACCGGATGGCACGCCGCGTATTAGAGAGAAAGCGAGGCAAGGGTATATAGTACGATGGCGAGGGACCGACGAAAAAAAAGAAGCAGGATGCGGGAGCGCCAGCACCATCGCCGCTGCACAGAAGACGATCGAAGGTATATATCGAGGGAATGCGAGCGCACGAGTGCCGATGCCAAGGCTACGTCCGCGAGTTATACTTTTAATAAAGAGCCATCCGAGAAGCCGCCGCCACCACTGCCAAGAAGCACCTCTTTTACTACGGCGTCGTTATACCCGCCACCCCCCGGCACGCCACGTGCACACGACTTTACTTCCTTTCACCAGCCCTCCCCTGCCGCTGTATTGTATCTGTAAGTGTTCGAGCCTCGGATATACTCGATAATACGGTGCATACGTGGAAATAGTAAAACTAAGTCACGAAGAAAATAACGCAGGTGGTAGAAGCTCATCACACATCGTAAATTCGGGGAACGGAGGCGTGCATAAAGGGGATAAGTGAAAGCTCGGTGTGAGATAAGGGGTTTGAAGACGTGAAGAAGAAGAAGGAGAAAGGAGATGACACGCGTAATGCGCACCAGCACGTGTGTGTGTGTGTGTGTGTGTGTGTGTGTGTGTGTGTGTGTCAGAGAAACGGGTCGTGTGCAGGGTGATGCGAGAGCGCGACGCGACATAAAGGGGGTGAAATCGCCTCCGCCTGCAACCACCCACTCCCGTCCTCCAAGGCAAGTTGAGGGGGTGGTGGTGGTGCTGCTGCTGAAAAGAGAGAGGGTGAGAGAGTGAGAGAGAGGGAGTGAGCATCACACGTGTCTTGAGGGTGGTAATTACGCGGCATCTGCAGCAGCCACCCCCTTCTCTGTCTCTCTTACTCGTACCCTCTCTCTCTCTCTCTCTCTCTCTCTCTGGGGGTTAGTGCTGCTTCTCTGTTGCACGCGCATATATGTATATATACAACAGGCTGCTCCGGAGTTCGCTGCTCGGCACTGGCAGCAGCAACCTTAGGAACGAGAAAAGCGGCGCGAGGATGGAAGGGGTGCTCTCTCTCTCTCCCTCTTTGGGCGACGCAAGTGGAAGCAAGGGAGGAAGGAGCGAGAGAGAGAGAGAGAGAGATGTGCCAGGAGGAGACGTGGTGGAAGGAAGGAAGGAAGGGGGTCTCTCTCTCTCTTGCTCTCTCTTGCTCTCTCTTGCTCTCTGGCACGGTGTAGCGCGCGGCCTGGGTGCCCACAGTATTGATTTTGTCCAAGACAGCCGCCGTTGCCGCTGCCGACGCCGCCGTCGAGGCTGCTGCTACTGCTGCTGCTACTGCTGCTACTGCCGACGCCGCGGCCAACCAGAGACCCACCTCTGGTGGTACCCACTCGGGCTACAACACTATTTCCACCGTTTCTACTCTCTCTCTCTCTCTCGCGCTCTCTCACTCATTCCCTACTTCGTCTACGCTGAAAGACCATCTCCTACTACCGCCGCTGCTGCTACTATTCCAAGCTATCTCGAGATTTCCCGTGCTTCGCTCCTCTTCTCCTTCTCCATCCCTTTCCCTCCCTCTCTCTCTCTCTCTCTCTCTCTCTCTCTCGTTAGCCTCTTCGCACTCTTTCTCCCTTTTTCCTGATTATACAAACCTTTTCTCTCTTTCACCTCGGCGGAGCCCGTTCGCGGCGAGTCTGTATTACAGCCGAAGAGCGATAAGGAGCTTCCTTTTCCCGCGTTTCCCTCTGATTCCTCTCTGTCTCTCTCTCTCTCTCTCTCTCTTCTTCGACCGCTCCTCTTTGCCACGACCCTTTTGTCGCTCTCCGCGAGAGCTTTTCGATGTCCTTTTTTGTGTTTCAGCTGCGCAGAATTACCGTTGGAGAATGTTTTAAGGTGTAGCCTTTTGTTTCCCTCCCTGGACACGGCGGAGCATTGATTTAATTAGAATACCACTTTGACTTTGCGTTTTCTACTCCTACTCCACCTCCTTTTACTCTATATCTCTCCCATTCTTTCTCTCTCTCTCTCTCTCTCCTCCCTCTCTATGTTTCTTTGTGCGATAGCTAAAAATTTTAATTACTCGGTCAAGTCTTTCTTTTATTGTCGGATAGCTGGTAAGAGTGAAACGCGCACGGATCGTATGGTCGGATGTTCGACAAAAGTATTACGTTCATGTGATATACTAATATCAATAACTGGATTTTTTTTAATTCTGAACATTAGCGTTTATGTCGATACCGAGTGGATTGCACGAGAGTTTGATCAGATACACACAGGCTAAAGCGAGTATGAACATTCTTTAACTTTTTAGTGATCGTCTTCATCGTCAAGATCAAAACTTTTTTACCGCACCGAAAGATGAACCCTACGATTACATTGTAAGAGTTGAGGCTTTGTAATCATCGCCTATAGTTTAGAAAGTGTACACTCAACCGTTATCCCATTACTTTTACCTACTGCACATTTTTTAATCTCTTGCTCTCTTTTCTCGATGCTCCTCATCTTCGCCATACTAAAACTTTCTCTCTTTACCTCAAACTTTCAATAATAATCATTCGGTTTCCGTAATAATCGCTTTCCTTATATATTTATCTTATTTATTAATTAAATATTCATTTTTATTTTTGAACTATTGGAGTTACATTATTGATTTTGGTCTTGTGCGCTTAAAATCAATCAACACGCCTGACCCAACTAATCTACTTCTACTGAATCCCTTTACTACTTAATTACCTGCATTTTCCTGTATTCACAATACTTCCAAATATTCGACTCTTCATCACTTAACAATGTTAAGAACATCATCTTTAATTAATTTTTTTTTTAGCATTTTACTTAAAACGATCGATTTGAATAGGTTTATATCCATCGAGCTTAAATCGCTACTTTTTCAATCCACCGAAAATGTCCACCACTCCACATCTCTAGCGACTCTCTTATCCTATATGCATCTATATCTACCTTCCTACCGGGGATGAGAAGGAAGGAACTAAGTAAGGAAGGAAGGAGGAGGGCAAGCTTGGTTCTTGAACAAGGCCGAGAGCGAGAGCGAGAGAGAGAGAGAGAGTGGGTGGCCTCCGTTCAGCCGAAGTAACGATAGTTGAGAAACTTGGCGATGCTAGACGACAGGGCAGCGTGAGAGAGCCCAAGCATCTGGCCGGTAGTTAAAATGCATGTAGTCCACCAGAGGGAAGAAACGAGAGAGAGGGAAAGAGGGCGAGAGATGCGTATATATACATACAGATTAAACGAGAGAAAGAGAGAAGGGTAGAGGATAGAGAGAGAGAGAGTGAGTGAGAGGGGGGGGATACTTAAAAGGAGACGAACAAGCAGATACGTCCCGTATTCAAATACAGGATCAGTCACGGGGTTGGAGTCGCCGCACCGACCTTTTCCTCGCTGATCCCGATCTCGCCCGATCCCAAGAGGATCTGGCTATATCTCCAGGCGTATCTATACATGCAAAGAGAGACGGAGAGAGAAAGAGAGAGAGAGGTTGGTACAGGAGAACGGGGGAGTGGAGAAGAAGAAGTTTTCGCCTTGTCACCGTGAAGAGCTCTCGGTGGAAAGAGGATGCCTCGGTGCGCGGCCGCGATTCGACTTGAGTTCGCCCATACGCTATAGCATGTGTGTGTGTGTGTATGTGCGTGAAGAGTTTTGAGGAGATCGCCCCTGAGAAAGAAGTCTTATCGTGTTCTCGCCTATAGTGCTCGTCCAGTTGCATGGCTTATATAACTGATCCCGGCGATTCTCCAACAGACTTTGGCGCGCGATTGCTCAACGTTGACGGCCTTGAAGGCGAATTAACATAACCTTTGCTGGGGTGTTAATTTCCAATTTTCTTGAGTCATAACTTTGTTTTAGCTGTAGGAAGGGAAATGGGAAGAGAGTAAGTTGATGTGATGTATTAGCACATTACAGTAATACTATTTGACAATTGTGGTTTAGATTGCGACATGAAAATCATTGTTATCTGTGAAAATCTGTTGTTTTTTTTTTATTCAATCTGCGATATCTCGGTGGAAAAAGTCGCACAGAGCGAGAATTAAAAATTAAAATTGAAGCTTGAAAGATGAGCTCTTCAGTGACAATGGTAAGATTACTAGCAAATTTTGTTGCACGTTTTCGAAAACTTCGAGTATCAGGAATTGCGATTTGATGAAGCACTATTTAAATTATTTGAAGTGCAATAGCTCGACTCCTAACCAATGAATTCCAAAAATTCCAACGAGGTTTTGAAGAGTAGAAAATATAGTTTTATCAGATTTGCAGTTATTTACCACTTTTTCGACTTTAAAATATCGAATTTAAAAAAAATGAAAAATAACATTGCAATTCCGTCCAACCATTTTCTCTATTTTCTACTTCTACAACCACTATAATCAATTTTCAAGAGCTAACGAAATCAAAGATACTGATCTTAAATTATTACTGTCCGTTAAAAAAAAAAAACAAAAAAAAAACAGTCGGTCATAATGAGCTTTGATGGGTGTGAAATAGCACGACAACGGGGAGAATTCGAAACACGCGCGCCTTTTTCGTATACGCAATATAGAGTGCGTGCACGCGGGGGTCTTTTTATCGTCGGTCGCGCAACTTTATTTCGTTCCCCCTGTTTTATCCACCTCCGGACCGTTCGATATTGTATTCATAGTCGGCGTTAAAGCGGCTCTTTTTCCATTCTTCCTTCGCCTCTCGCTCCCCCCTCTTACTTTCGCTTCGTATACCGCGCAGAAATTATACACGTTCGTGCGATGATTCATGATCCGCGCGCGTATTTCTGACTTATCAACGCAACCAAACCTTTTCTATAATTTTACACAGGCCAATATGTTTATGATCTATATCAACTTTATAATTAACGTAGCAATCTAAACTCTTAAAAGTATTAATAAATAATCATTGAAATAGGAGATTTCCCAATTTGCGGCACTTTTAGTAACATAATCGGGATTTTTAAAAATAATTACAATTCCATATTCTGATTGCCTTATAATTTATTTATTTTTACTTTATTTTTTACTATTTAATCATCAATTTTCGCGTAAATTCAAGGGAAATACAAAGCAACCATTAAGCTGAACATTATCGTAAAGGAAAAGCGAAAAAAGAGATACCGTCGAGATTGAGTCGCGTCGTGGCGGCTAAAGATAAACCCTGCGAATGGATAAATAATAGACGATCTTAATGGTCGCTAAGACGAAAACTCAGGAGGGTAGATCGATTGCCCTCCCACCCCTCCCTTTTCTCTTCTTTTTATCTCGACTCTGTTCAGCTGGTCTTCTTTTTTTAAGCATCTCCGCGTTTCATAATTTACATTTACGCCTTAAACAAAGTAAGATATTCTATAAAGGAGGTCACTGCATTAAACTTTACACGCGGAAATGTTATAGGAAAGGCACATAAAAATATGTAAATATAATAGCAAATAATTATATTATTTTGTTAATGATATCTTTAAGTTAAGCGAGATTAAAAGTAAAGAAATGTAAAATAAAAATTATATGATCCAACGTATAACAAAATTCTAATTTATCATTTCGCTATAAGAATGTACATATGTGCAGATGATAAACCATCTCGCGTAAGAACGCATTCCCATAAAGCAAACGCAACGTATTGTCCACTGCTTCACCATGGACAAAAAAAGGATCGATAAATGATCGCAGCAGCAGCAGCGCAGAGAAAGTGAATGCATCAAGATCATCGCGCATAAATCTCGTTCTCCTATGGTCCGGCTAAAAGGCGAGTTTCGGACGATCCGACGAGTGTATACGCTCGCGCTCTCTCCTCACCGGACAGAATCTGGCTTTTCCGTGCACAGGACTGGCGTTTTTGGCCCTGCAGCAGCAGCAGCAGTAGTAGGAGCGGCCCGGCACCGAGAGCTAGGATTAAACAAAAGCTAAAGCTCCTTAAACTGCGGTCCGGCTTAAGCTGGATACATGCGAGGGTACGTGGGCAGTGGCGCGCGGTCTTTTGTCTAGATCAGGTGATCCTCTTAACCCTTTCAAAAAGTCCCCGCTTCTCTATGAAATCTCAGGATGGCTCTCTCTCTCTCTCTCTCTCTCTCATCCCTCGTCGTATCCCCAGTCTTTCTCCCTGTCTTAAAGCCTCGGTCAATTAGCCAGTGGGAGGTGGGAGAGGGGGAGTCATGGTGGCTAGGGCAGCCGACTATCTTCTT
Organism: Megastigmus dorsalis; assembly: GCA_900490025.1. Lineage (NCBI taxonomy): Eukaryota > Metazoa > Arthropoda > Insecta > Hymenoptera > Megastigmidae > Megastigmus > Megastigmus dorsalis. The sequence goes on from UELU01144313.1 coordinate 8,885, forward strand.
GCGCTGATACATCAAGTGGCTCTCTTCACGGACCAAGACTTTTTTCCCCCTATCCCGCGGCGGACTATTCGAACTCTTTTCCCATGAATAATCTCGTTGGGTTTCGGCCTGAGGAGGGTCTTCTTAATAAAGTGAAGGGTCGCGTTTGTCTGGATTAAGCGTAGCGTCGATTCATTCATATTGCAACCATTTTCGATGTACGCGTATCGCACACGCAAATTTTTAATTTGGATTTGACGTGACATTTGATTCAAGTTGTCAGTCGCAGAAACATGAATTCATTTCGTTAACCATGTCGAACTCTTTTCTTAAATGTCTTAGTCACTCGATTGGCTGCATTTTTTTATGTTGTTGTGAATTGGACAAATACCTTCTTTTTTGTTTATATCAATACTTTTACTACCACGACTTCTGCAGAAATCCACGCTTCTTGCACTTCTTCCATTGACAATATTACTTTTATAAAGATTGCACTCTTTAGTTCACTTTCTCAATTGCTACAACTACCATTATTGCCATTAATAATTCCATAATCAACAATTCTTATATTCTCGATGATTAATATGATAAAAAAACTATAGTGATATACTGATTAAGATTATGAAGCAACCATAGAATTTTGTCCGAGTCTAAATAAATCTTGGAATCAAAAGTGCGGACCAACCGTAGAAGAAAGATTAGTACGCAAAGTTAAGCTTCTCGATGTCAGCTATGTAGAAAGAAAGCAAAAGACAGATGTTGCGAGAAGCAGCCGCACAGCCAGAAAAAGAACGAGCGATAGGGAGAAAGGGAGAGAGAGAGAGAGAGAGAGAGACGGACCGTTTCGTGTTTTCTCCTCAATTACGTCAATCCACTCACAGCCCCATGACGTAACGGAGAGCAAGCGACCACTCGAATTCAAGCAGCCCCTCGGCTCTCTCTCTCTCTCTCTCTCTCTCTCTCTTACTCTTCCGTTATCCCTCCTCCCGCTTCCTCCAGCTAGCACCGCTCTTTCTCTTTCCTCGGTGTTCCTCGTGCACTGGTCCTTAATCGGTCAAGTGATCGTATAGACCCTAGTGCGCATCCACATTTCTGGTCGGCCATATAGCGACTGAGGAAAACACAGCAGGCAAGGCTGAGAGAGCGAGAGAAAGGCCGCGCGATAAGGAGAAAGAGAAAGAGAGAGAGCCGAGTCGAGAGGGAGAGAAGGCGAGCGACAGGAGAAATGGCTAATTCCGGATATTTATGTAGGAGGTAAAGTAGGGAGTTGTTACGGGGGCCTCGAGATCGTCGGCCAGTGTAAGCCTGAAGAGAGAGAGAAAGAGAGAGAGAGAGAGCCAGAAGCGACCAACTGACCAGAAAATTAACCCTCCAGTCGATTCGATGGACTTGCTCCAACGGATTCGCGCTGAGGAGTCGGCGCCGTTGCCGCCGCTACCGCCAGTCCTGTCCCAAGTTAGCTCGGGACTTGGGATCGCTCTCTTCGAGAGCCCCGGAAATTTAATTGCCTCAAGATTTAAACTCGCTCTCTCGTATTCCTGTATCTGTTTCTCTCTACCTCTATACTCGTTTGTCCACCCCCCAAACAAAAAAGACGCCTTCTAAAGAGCGTGTCAACCTCGTTTTCTTTTTGCTACTCGTTTGCTTTTTAAAAAGATTTACCGATAGGAAATTCATGGTATATGTGCCGTGTAGTTCATAGTAAAAATTTAAAAATTAATCTTTTTGCTTGATGGAAGTAGCTGACGTTTCGTTATTTCTTATAGCGAGTGTGTGTATGTGTGTGTGAATGTGACATTCGAGCTTTCACTGTATAATGTATAAACTTTATCGTCGACAATATTTAGAATGTACGAAAGTGTTTGTTGGAAAAATCAGTAATCTGCGAGGTCATTGCATATCAATTTTATAATCACGAGTAATTCCAAATTTTGGTTTACAGATTGTGATAGATCGACACAGGCAAATTATTCTTATTTCAATATGTTGAATGAATAGAAGTGCTTGAATCGGAAGAGCATTTGGATAAATATAATATTTTTACACTTCAAGCGATGCAATTGCAGCGTAAATTGTTCACACGACTATACATGTATTCTCGCGAGAAGAAACCGATTAAGCTCCGCGGCAGCGTTCAAGTAACGCGATTACAAAGTGCAATTCCCGAAGTAAGTTAAAAATCAAGAGAAGGGAAAAGGGTAGCGGGTGGAGGGAGGGGGGGGGGATGCAAAAAATCGCTGTTTTGAACGGAAGAAAAACAAGCGCGCGGACGCGACAGACCTTAGCGCATTAATCGAACCGTCCCGCGGAAGCACACAGCGCAAGCGAGAGAGAGAGAGAGACCCAGGAGAAAGAAGCACGAGCAAATCGAGCAAAAAAGTATAGAGAAAAGCAGAGATAGGAGGTCGGGGCTAGACAGGGCTGCGCAAGAGTGAGAGAGAGAGAGAGAGAGAGAGTAGCGGCAGCGGAAGCGCATTCCCCAATAAAAGTCAACAAAAGACTAACGACTCATCGGGCTAATGGAAAAGTCCGAAAACAGAAGCGCTCTCTCTCTCGCTCTCTCTCTCTCTCCCAGCTACCGCTCATAATTAAGCAGACTTTTAGCAGATTAGATCCCCGAGATATCCAGCGGTAGGTATATGTGTGTGTATATATACGCAGATATGTGTATGTTTATGTATGAATATATACGCGAGTGGAAGGAGAAAGAGAGAGAGAGAGAGAGAGGAATCCTCGCGATTCTTAAGTGAAACGGCTGCGCGCGGAGCTAAACAAAGCGAGAAAATTGAAAAATATATACGCGCGCAAGCGAGCGAGTATAGCTGCTATGGCTCGGGCGATTAATGCGACGTCTGAGCGTACACCGAATTTCTCTACTGCGCTATACTCCGCCATATCGTTTGTCCGAGGAGATTTTGAAAAATGCCCCGCGAGAAAATGTCGGTGATATAAGACGACGTTTGCCCTTACGATTCGGATGCACCAGCTATTCTACCGTTTCGATTTATTAAAAAGCTAATTTCTTTTCTTCAATTCAACAAGAAGTAGATGCTGCATACTTTTTCTACATTCCTTATAATTTAGATCAGTCGGTATGTCTACTCTTATACAAATTAATATTTATTTTCATTGCTTCTTAAGTATGCGTATTGACGTACGACAATGTACAATTCATAACACAGTTCAGTGATACAAAAAAAGGTTAAAGTCACAGATCACTTTCGAGCACCGATAACCTAAGATTGAAGAAAATCTGGCGTTTAATTTCCTTTTTGTCACCCCTGCAAAAATAAAGTTGCGCGGATTAGGCTTCACGGATGAGAAAAGAAATGGGGCGTGAGACGAAAAAATATCTTTCGCGCAGTCCCTCGCCTAATCAGCTCCCATTGCCACTTCCATACCCTACCCCTTATATACTAAGCAACATAAAGGGGTGACAAAAACGTAACACCGGTACACGAGTGAATCCTTGCCACCACATTACACGATGATGATTTCGAGTTATAAAAAGTTTAGCTCATGTTTAGGTTGATAAAAGGCTATAATATTTATAAGAAGAGTACAAAATTTAAGGTGAAAAGTAATTGAAGAAAAATAAGGTAAATATTGGAAAACGTGCGAAAGTAAGGAGAAAAGAATTCGGAGTAATTACTTACACAGATCAATAGTTGTATAAAGATTTTATTAAAAAGCAAGAGATGAATGCGTTTTACCGTTTTATTGAATGTACTTTACTTTTTCATTAAAAGAAGTAACATTCGACAATGAAAAAGTAAATAATAAGATAGTTTAGTAAAAAAGAAAGAAGAATATAAAAAGAAAAGAACAAGTGGGTGGAAATCATACAGAAAGGAAAGAAAATTATCAAATTTAGTGAGCAAAGAGAAAAACAAAGGCCACGGTAAAAAAGAAAAAGCACGAGAAGCAGAGAGGAAGGGCCGATAGAAGAAGAGAAGGCGGAGAAGTGCGCGAGGGCCAGTAGGAAAATCGAGAAGCGAAAGGGGTTTTCGTCCTTCTACCCGAGGTGACAAATGGTTCGGAATAATACCAGCCGTTGCGAACGAATGCTTCGACTTCCAACGACTGAGAAAGAGAGAGAAAGAGAAAGAGAGGTAACACTCGGCTTCCGTTTTGGGCTCGAAAGGGGTTGGCAATGGAGAAGAATATCGCTCCCTTCGCACGTTCTCATCCTTTTCCTCCTCCTCCCCGCCTCCTTTTTTTTTTAAACGCGCCTACGCTTATATTCCGAAACGACAATGTCGCTAAACGGCGCCCCTTAGCCTCTCCGAGCCGGCGGCCGAGACTCCGAAGAACCGCGGCGAATTACTGCGGGGAAGTTGTCCATGTCTGAGAGTTTCGGAATTTTTTCTTCGCTCTGCCAAATTATATGCGGAATCAGCAGACTAAAGCTTTTCGCCTTTTTTCCTCCTCCCTATATAGCCTCGAATTGCTGCGTTAATCGTTTTATTTTCCATCTCGGCTTTTTCGATTAATTTCAAATTGAGATTACAGTAGCTTAAAACTACCGAGGCAGAATTTTCAATGTTGCGCTTTTAAATAATATCGAATTCACCCTTAATGTTACCATCCAAGTATTATTATATTCAAAATCGAAATTTTCAACAATTTTAAATAAATTGAAAATATATTTCTACTCTTATGATCGCTTGCACTTGTATTTATTCTCCATGTAATAAAATAAACTGCATCGATGACCTCTGTATATAGTTATTTTTATATTGACGTTTGACTTTTTTTTAATTTTTATAATGATGTACGAAGAGAATTGAATATTAAAATTCATGGTTCAATTCAAGTTTTTAAATAAAATTAGAGTGAGAGAGAGAGAGAGAGTTTCATTTCAGAAATTCAATACAATGATTGATAGAGACGAATGCCGACTATTTGGGTACTAAATTACGTATGACCCCTATTAGAAATACAATCGATCGCTCCTATTTATAAATACAATAGGTTTATTTACAAGTAAAGAACAGCCCATTACCAACTGATTGCAAACAAAATCACTGAAAGTATTGAACTGAAGTATTAGAAGCATAGCAAACAACAGCATCGAAATGAAACGATTTTGAAAAATTGGATATAAAAAACAATTAAGAAACTAACTTGAAACATAACCTACCGAATCGCGATCACACAGTCGCATTAAAAGAAAATGTCAAGAAGCACATTCTCCATTGATTCGGCGAATGCAATTTAAAGCAGATACCATCTTTATTCGAAAAAAAAACTGACGAAGAAGAAGAGGACGGACATCTCCCTTTTTTTCCAACACGAAATATTTAAAACGCCAAGTAAGATTCGGCTTTGGTCCGATGGCTCCGAATGACGGGGCAGGATTTCTTTTTTTTCATTAGCCTCCTACTCCTCCTCCTCCCTCTCCTATAGCGTTGGAGTCGTCGATTCTCCACGGCATTTCGGAGCAGCAGCCAACGTCAGAATGGCCTGACTGATCCACTTGCCGATCGCGCGGAGAAAGTATATATTCGAGCGCGAGTGAACCAGCGGAAGACTGAAAGAAGGAGCGATATAGAGAGCGCGTGCGAGAGAGAGAGAGAGAGAGAGAGAGAGAGCTGAGTCGGTGCTAAAAAAAGATGAAGCTAGTGCGGGACGGCGAGAATGAAAGCAAGAGAGAGAGAGAAGGAAGGTATGGAGGACACAATGCTACTTTAAATAAAGGAGAACTCCAACCATTGAATCCATTGTCGACCTCTGACGTTGACTGAACGAACGGCAGTTCCACCGAATCCATCATCTCCATAGAAAAGCTTAATTATTTTCTGATGAAAGAAATCTCCTTTCTTCTCTCTTGCTCTTTCGCTCGTTTTTTCCGCTGTTCTTGCCTATCTTCACCTTTACCAGAATCGGGTTCGCCGTCTTTTTTTTTCTCCTCTTTTTTTTATCTCTCCTCGAAAGAATCACTGTAATTGGGAACAATCGATTTTGTTTCATAATAAGTCTAATATTCTATTAACATATACGTGTAAACCATTGAAAATCAAACTTTCTTATATATATCCGATTTGGCTAATAAGAGTTATAATATATATATAATTATTCTCCATTATTGGAACAGTAGAATAAAAATACATTAACTACTTATAGAATTAGATCCAAGTTTTTTCACTTATTTATTGTGATGACTAAATATATTTATTATTTCTAATTATAAACATATTAATAGTCAAGTTTCGAGCAAATCATCAAAATCTATATGTTATATTCTATAAGAAGAGTTCTACACCACAAATATTATAAATTTGTCTTTTTAAGTGACTTAATTATACATAATTCTGTTAAAGCATCACGTCTTTATACGCGAACCAGAATATACATTTATTTATCTTAGTTAGTAACAGTTACATTCTCATTAGGTAGTCTCATTTCCAAAATTTGACCAAATTTGACGAAACTCAAGCTTACGCTAAACAAGAATTCTTCTTTACGCGGTACGGCAAATAAATTAACTGGAAAATGATTCATCAATCCAATGTCAATCACAATTATCCTTTACCATTGAATCACTGGCCTATACTGTCTTAAAAATAAGGTAGAATCCTCGAAGGATCCCGCACATAGGCGATCGTGCGTCCGAGGAGCGAAATACCGCGTGTCGTCCACTTGGGCCATCGAGTAAAAAGGCAAATGGGGAGAATCCGCTGAGATGCGAGAAGGGAAGTCGGTGGGGAGCAAGCAGAGGAAAAGTTTACGACAAAGCCGAGATGAAAGAGCGCCCATCCCCATCCGGTGGCATTCAAATGTGGCCTTTCTGAACGCGCTGCTACCCCACATCGCGCTAGCTCTCTCTTTCGCCGTCTCGCTCGTTCTATCTCTCCCGCATCCTTTTCCGTCGCGCGGAGTCCTGGCGCTCGTGCCAACGGAGCAGCGGACTTCTCTCTTTTTATCTCATATTTTTTACACGCTCTCTCTCTCTTTTTTTTGTCTTTTCCTTTTTGTTTTTTTGTTTTTTTTTTTTTTTTTCATTATTTGCAGTGTTCGCTTATCGTTGTAGAAAAAAGCATTGTTTATATGTAAAATAAAGGAGTCGAAAATTATTTTGATTTTTTTTATTGTGTATTTTACATATAATGCATTTATATTTATATATTTTGATGTATTGAAGGAGGATGATTTATTGTGATGGTTATGGTGCATATAAAATTGTTGCTCATAATATTCAATTCTTCAACTTATTTTCTCTAGGTGCATATTGTCAGCTTTGAGGAAAAAGGTACTTATTCAAATTCTCCAGCGGAATAAGCATGTACAAATTGCCCGTGACCGAATCCCTAATATAAATTAGTGTTAAAATATATAAAGTAAACAATTGTTAAAATATACTTTCGTACAAGATTTTTATTTTCTATGCGGCTTTACAGCTGAGATGCAGTATTAAACGTAATTTTCAGACTTTTTTTTCTCTGTGGTTTTTTGACTTAGGATCTTTAAACTATAAGCTAAAAGCTTGAGTCTATAAAAAATTATAAAGCGTTTAAATCGTTCTCCGTCAAAAATTAAAAAAAAAAAATTTTTAATGCGATGGCCCCTCTATAATTTTTAAAGAGAGTGATTTACTTTACAAATTTTCTATACTCGAAGTTTTAGCTTGAAATTTTTTTTTCTTAAATCCGATTATAAAAAAGTGTTTTCATGAATTTTTTCAAGAGATAAACTCAAAAATCTAGATAGAGATTCAAAAGTTTGCACAAAAGTATATGTTAATAGTACCTATAAATCGATCACTTTATATAAGGGATTCGATTATGATCAATTTTCGACTGGAAAAGGTTCTATCTCAACTTTTCAGGTAA
>UELU01144313.1:22982-52588 GCA_900490025.1 Megastigmus dorsalis
GGGGGGGGGGGGGGGGGGGCACGGAGTTGTAAACAGCAGAAGTAAACATAATATGACGAACGCCCCGAGCGGAGAGAAGGAGCTGCAGCCGTGTAGACGACCCTTTTCTCTCTCTCTCTACATATATGTATATACCCCTGCTCCACGCTTTGCGTCCAAGTTGTATGCTGCTCTGCTCCCTGCCACGCTCTGCTCGTGTATATAATTGTAAAACGATATGCGTGCATCCGTAACTTCTCCGCGAGATCTCGTCTGTACGACTAATATATTACTAGTCAGGTCTTATATTCTTGGGATTTTTGTCTCAGCTGAAAGTGAATGACACTTTGTTTGTATTTCAAAGCTATTTTGATTATGTATAAATTCTTTATTAATTTCCGTGTAAGGAGGATGTCCATATCTGCCCACGCCTGCATATGATATGGTTAAAGGGGGAACATACGAAACTTGCACTATTCTTTAGAGCATTTAAAAGGACATTTAATTTAAATAAAATGTAACCCCCTCACTTGATGGGAAATATATATTAAAAAAGGTAAAGTTAAAGACGAGTAAAGAAAAACACTAATTTTCAATCAAACATCAATTTTCCCTTTAAGTAAGGTGGTTCACTTTTTTTTTAAATAAAATGTATTTTAACTTACTAAATAATAACGTAGGTTTCGTACGTTCCACATAAACACTGCATTTCATTTTAATCTCGTGGGCATCATCCTTTTTAAAAAGTAGCGCATGTGTAAACGACTTATGTTTCTTGAATAAGAGATGGTGAAATTTAATACTCTTGAACTACTAACAGTGGATTCAAATATATTTTTTATAACATACATTTTGCAAAAAAAATTAATACTATTATAAGTTTGCAGCTAAATGATAAAACTTTTATAACACGAATATTTTTATAAGGAATAAAAAACTATTTTAATTAACGATGAGTTTTTTTTAAATTTGTTAATTATGACTCAAAGTAAAAATATCTTTCTAAACCTTTGATGATAAGTATGCTCATTCTCACAATGGTATTTCGAAAATCGTTTGTCCTATATAACCTTGCGCAGAACAGAGGCAAATCCCAGATTCCAACACTTCTAGACAATATATTCATATCTCCACGCGACCGAATAATCAAAATTATCAATCACCCGAAGCTATTCAATTGAAATACGGTCCGACGCGCCAAAAGGCAACCGCCTCCAGCCTAAACGGCGCCGTGTAGAACAAAGCATATATCGAGTTAAAAAAAAAAAAAAAAAGTAAGAAGAGGAGAAGACAAGAGAAGAACAAGAGGAAGAAACAGCATTACCGGCCCATTACAAGGCGATGCCCCGAAACTAATAATAACAAACGATCCGGTAACCCCTGAGGTCTCACGCAGTATATAGGCAGAGACTCGGGCGGAGTTGGGGCGAGTTCAGTAGGGGGATTCGTAATTCGTATAAATGATAGCGGCGACTATCGGCTTGTCGTGCGCGGAGGAGAGGCGGACGCACGCGAGGGATCCCGGATAACGTCTCACATCCATCGAAATAGCCCTGAAATTAGATCCCCCGCCGGTTCTCGCACGCACATACATTTCACCCCCACCGCTCCCGGGCCTCGCACTCGGTTTAGTGCGTCTATAGGAGTCTATGTCCGAGGTCCCGCAGCTCGACAAATTCGGTTAGCCCGGTGAAAAATGAAAGCTGGCTTTTCCTTTCGATCTCCGTACTGACTCGCTCGACTTTGTTAAAGCCCAGAACGGAGAACTGTCTTCGTTTGCTTTACTCTCGTTACGAATGATTCGCGGGATGTGCTTACGAGATTCAACTTTTTTGTTTATTGGAGGTTTATTCGCGAGGTTCGAGGCGAGAAAATACGAACTTTTTTTATTTCTATTCTCGTAGGCGTGTGTTCGATTCAGTTCTTTGCTGACGATGAAAAAGACGAATATTTTATGAAATCATAACCGAATAAAATTTGATATAGTATTTTTACAGATTTTTATTTAGCAAAGTCATATAGGAAGAATTAGTTATAAAAATTGTGGCTCAGTATCGACTAAGGACTTTCGCTCCTTCCACATTTGAAAGACTAGATTATTGATGTATACCAAAGCTAGAAAATTATATTCTCAAATTAAAAGAGCACGAACCCATGTTTAGAGATACAAAAACACCGCGTTTAAATTGTTAAACTAATTTCTCAAGCATATATATCTATATATATATAAGCGAATCCGTAAATTCGAAACGAATTCATCATTTACGCGCGACGCAAAGCTCTGAATGTAAAATCAGTCTAGCAGCACAGAGCGACAGCTCTCGTCCACCTCCTCGACTTATTCTTTTCCTCGCTCTGCGCTCAAAGAAATAAGTCACGTACTACCGTAGCTTCGCCTCTTCTACGTGAAAGCATTCAGATGTTTGCCGACTCCTTCATAGCTGCAGCAGAAGCAGCAGTGCAAGAAACAAAGACACGTGCACACACACACAGAGAGAGAGAGAGAGAGAGAGAGAGACAGACACGTAGGAGCTGAGGAGGTAAGGGTGGGAGGGATGGAGCGAGGTCGAGGTGTCGACGGTCGAAGTTGGGTGCAGTTGGTGGGTAATGAGTGGCGCGGGCTTGGTCTCGTTGTTACCACGCAAGATGGCCGCTGTGCCGCCACCTTCTGACGTCACCGACTTTAATTTCAACTCGCCCGCAGTACTCCAACCTCTACGCGGCAGCTTTTACTCTCTCTCTCTCTCTCCCTCTCTCCCTCTCATGCTCCTCTTGCCTCCTGCTTTTGCGCTTCTCTTACATTTTTCATTCGGTTCTTTCTTGCTGACTGGCTGGCTGGCTTCTTTTATCTCGGCAGTAGAGAACCAGGAGGAACTTTGACGTTAATCAACGCAAATGGAAGAAATATGCGTGGATAGAGTGCGCAAAATTTATGATAAAATATAGATCGATGCCGTTCAAAGTTTAATCAGGTGGATTTTCTATCTCCTGGGGTACCTTATTTTTCTTAACTTATTTAACTCTTTATTAAAATATATAATATTTCGAAATCGAAGCAAGTATGCAATGCAGCAAATGATATTTTTTCAAATATTCAAGTATTTTAGTATTTTACTATTTCTATAGCAGTAGAACTATGTTACTGTATAAATTTCCATGTATTTATCTATTTAATATCGGAAATAAAAGATTTCCACGGATATTATTGGATGAAAAAGGATGATCTTATCAAGAATGAAATAAAAGATAGTTTCTGGAGTAAATGTACAAGACTTATATGTATTTGAAACTTGAGAAGGTATTTAACCATAGGCACATTATTTTTTTACAATCGTGTAAAATGTATTGAATTCTACGTCTACGCGTGAAGAAACTTATAAGGAGTCTTACCATATACGATTGTTTCTACTCAAAAATCGTTTTTCTCCTATTCACAGTAATTAAATTGATTAATACCTAATTGTGTTCCTTGCGTTTGTTTTTATAAGCAATATCAGAAATATGACGGATAATTGAAAATCTCACCTATAGCGTCATTCGATCGGACAACAATTCTATCATCTTCAAAATAATTTCTGGCTGAATTAAAAATCATCGTCGAAACCATTGGTATTCATAAATAACGCGAAAGGCTTAAAACCACGAAAAATCTTCAAAGCTGTACGAAACACAGACGGAGAGGGCCTTGAATAAGGTAGAAGCACGGGGGAACTCGCCCACCTTATCTTCTCCACGTACTCGCTTAATCCGAGCCGACCGTTACCTCACGAGCTCAAGCAGAAATTCCAGACGGCATCCCTTCATAATACACACACTACTCGTCCCTTCGACTCACCGCGTTCTGGCGCGACTGGAGATCCTCAAAAAAAGAGCCTCTGAGAAGAGAGAGCCGTGAAAGCCCCTGTACATATCGAGAAGCCGAGCTGCCCCTGTCCTCTCTAGCGACTTTGGCTACGTCCAGGCAAAAAGAGGCTGGCGCTCTCATTGCTAGCGTTAAAGAAATTAGAGGGATAATTCCTCGGACGCGAATACCCAATTTACCCTTTCGTATATAGGGAAAGAAGAGAGCGAGAGAAGTGAGGGTTGAAAAGGAGAGAGAGGGAGTGAGAGTCCGCGCGCGTCCAGCCTTATTATCTAAAGTGCTCGGTGGCCGCGCTACTGCTGGTCTCTGCGCTGTGAAAAGAGACACGAGGAAGAAGAGGTTAAAAGAGAAAGAAAGGGTCTGCCGTAGGGATGAAGGCGAGGTTTTGCTACGTGTGTGTGTGCGTCGAGAGAGAGAGAGAGAGAGAGAGAGAGAGTAGAGGGCAAAAAGAGTTGAGAATTCTGGGAAGGAGGCGATGCAATTTAGCGGAGGCGAGGAGCGAGGCACGCCTTTGTCTTTGCACGCGTTTGTCCTTTCTCTCGGAGAGAGCTCTGCCTTGTCGCGCTGTACTCTCGCTGTTAGGCGTCTACTGCGGGAGCGACGTACAGAGAGGCGCGTTATATAGCGCGCGCATGTAATATCCTTCGAGATAAGGATCCACTGGTGTGCGCGTGTATTTAGGACAAGCTCTAAGCTTCTGAGGAATGATCGTTTTCCGTTGGATTTGAGATCGTTAAGTTATGTATGTATATGATTTTATTTACCGTCTACTCATATGAAGATATTGGGGAAGTATAAGAAAAAAAGTATTGATACTGAGTTAGTGCCGATGATGCTTCTATCTATTATGCACCTAATACAGAGTAATTGCTACTTGCATAAACTTATTTCAGTAATATTAATACATTTAGAGTTTTATATTTTCTGGAATAAATCTTTAAGACTAAAAACCGAGCTGGTAAGTGACGTAAGTTTTATTTTGACTCTATCAAGAGTAATTTTCCCGATAAAAGTGACGCGTACTTTTTTTTCGGATTTCGAGGGAAGAAACAGTAGTCGCAAAATTAAAAGAAGTATGTTAAAATATTTTTCTTTCTATTAAAGTACTATTAAAAAATGCTTTTGTCGGAATACCGATTTTTATAACAATGCCGAATTCGATCGTACACATTAAAACTAATAAAAAAACTAGGGCTAGCTTAATAACTTGGCAATAAGTATTCAATCACAATCAGTGCGGGAAAACAAAAAAAAACAAACAAACGGGGGAGTCTCATTCAAAGTAATGAAAGCTGCCCATCTCCGGGCTATGATTTTTCGCGGTGCGCATATATCCGAAATCGAAACAACAAAGCGCGGATTGACGATGTCGCGACGACGGCGGCGGTGGTGGTGCAGCGCTAAACCAGAGAGAGATAGATTTGCCTTTTGTCGTACGTGTCCCCGGGTCTCGTCGAAACGGACAGACGGACGGAACTCGTCGGCTAGTCCGACTTTGACGAGTTGATGGCTCGATGATGCGACATAAAAGAGAACGCGAAACCCGCGTCCGTCCGACCGTTCGCTTTTTTTCCCTCCTATTGATTCTCGACCGAGCGAGTGCCCGACGAGAGATGCACAGGTGGGTCAGGGATTTTGACGAGGCTGGTTTGACGGGACGCGATGTACATTCGCGTCCAGCTCTGTGTTGGTGCGCAGCTATACCGATTCTCTTCTTCCTTGTTTCTTTTTTTTTTTTTTTTTGGGCGGTTTTCGATATGTGTAAGCATTTTCGAAGCTACGCTTGTCTGACTTTTATATGAGTGGATTTACGATCTTGCGGTTTAATTGGGAGCGTTAGAAATTGGTTTGGCTTTTAAAAAATTTATTGGCGATTGTTTTAACTTGGGACTTTTTTTGAATGTTTTCGAATGCTTTAGCTGTGAAATTATCCAATATATGGGGAAGATATCGGATTTTGTGAACAATTGATAAGCGATTGATGCCCAGGTAACTGTAATAAAATATTAAAATTTTATCATAATCCTCTTTTAGGGACATTTAAATTATCATTTCATTCCACACTGAAAAAAACTTTTGGATCAAAAATTTTCTCTTCGATCAAAATATTTCTTTGAACGAAATAAACAATTTTATTAGGACTCGGTAACGAAGCCTTCATTAAATCTAAGGAAGGTTTTTCACTATTGATTTAGGGTTCTATTAGGGATACATTGACGTATCCTAATTTCAAACACATGAAATCCATTCGTCAAACTTCCCAATCGAAATCCATAATGAAAGAAATAAACATTAGACAGATGTCTCGTGACGAGTTGTCGCTCCAGTCGCATTGACGACATGCCACGTCATATCGATGCGGTTAAACTCTTCGCTCTCCCACGAGCACATATACATATTCACACAACACGTATATACTCAGACTCTAACGAGATCGAGCGAGAAAGGGAAAATAATGCAGAGAGAGAGAGAGAGAGGGGTGGGGTGGGTCAAATCGAGTCTTTGTCGCTATTTCAGCGCGGGAAAACCAAGCGCTCGATCGATGAATCAATCCGTTTTCCCCGTGACGTTGACGAAGCACGGACGAACAAGTGAATGCCGCGCGCGGCCCCCGCAAGAGCGATGGATAGATATCGTCACTCTCTCTCTCTCTCTCTCTATCTCTATCTCTCTGCACAACCCCTCGAGTATATACGAGAGCGAGGTAGCAGCAGCAGCAGCAGCAGCTCACTCGGATGCGTGGGGAGGTTGGGTCCGAAGCAAGTGAGAGAGGGAATGCAGGTGAGGGCGTATTAAAAAAAAAAGTGGCGTGGGTGGCTGCGGTCGCGTATACCGATCACTCGGTCCTCCGCGTGGTAGGGAGGATTTTTCGAGGGGAGAGGTGGATGATTTTCGAGAACGAGCTGTACAAGTGGGCGCGCGAGACCGGCCAGAACAATGGATAGAGCTATGGACAACTGCGTCGTGTGTGTGGGTGAATTTGCGGACGAGGCCAAGAGGACGGCAACAAAAAAGGGAGAAGCCGAGAGGTAGAGGGAAAAAGAAGAGGCTGGACAACCACGTGTTTTCGCGCGCCGTGAAATTTTAATCGCCAGCTCGTCGTTCGTTCGGCCAGTTTGTCACGATAACTCGCAGGTGTCCCCATCTACTAAGCGCGTGTTACTTTAGGGGTTCGGACGGACCGACTTACGATGCATCTACGTTTACTATCTAATTTTTTAAGAATTGCTCACGAGACTAATGATCTTAAGACACTCGTTTTGGTTTGGACTTTATCGAATTTAATGTAATAATTAGCGTTTAGAGTGGCAGTTAATTTTACAAAGAATAGTATTTTGATTATTGGGTCATATTTCTGAACAAGATTGGCGTTGAAAGTGACACATTCAATTTCATGAAAATAATATTTTTTCTTTGTTGCAAATAGGTGTGATACATGCATTGAAACCAAATAAATTTTGACAAGTTGGAAATTATGTCTGAAATAGTGGAGCTTGTAAACAAAATTATAAAGTAGAACTTTTTAAATATTGCTCATAGCTGCATTTCATCATCTTGTTTTTTTCGTTATCCTTGATTTTTCGGCGTTAGCTTGACGGGAGATGAATTTTTTATGGGCCAAGCGAGCTTTCTCTCTCTCTCTCTCTCTCTCTCTCTCTCTCTCTCTCTCTCTCTCGTCTACATCAGAGTTTGTTGAGAATGTGATGCGTTATGGGAAAATCGATGGGTGAATAGGTAATACCGGTCGCGCGTTAATAAGTAAATACCAGCTGCCGTGTCTGCATGTCCTAAAACACTTGGGGGTATGTTAATGTAGATATAGATTTTGCACAGTCAACCACAACTTCGTGATATTTTGGTTTATAACATAATTTTATTATATATTTTCTAGACACTTGAATTATGGAAAGCAATTATAATCATTCTGATATTTTTCATCCTCTCCTCTATGTCATTAAGTAAAAATTTTTAAATTATATGGGTATAGTTTATTTAATTCAAAATAAAGTATAATAAGTTATAATGTGCAAGATGTTCTTCCCAAACTCTCCAATTTTAAGAACGATTTGAAAACCTTTGTTTTTATAATATTAAAATGATATAGTTTACAAAAGAATATTATTCGTATAAATTACTCTGAAAATCGTTAAAGACGCTACAAAAGTATTTCCTTCCCCAAAAGAGCCGGTTCACATCGCTCATCGCCAAGGCATAATTTGACAAAAGCGACACCCACATAATAAAGCTCAATTAGTAGCTGCTCACTTGACGATTCCCCCGCACACGTACAGAAAATGAAAGAAGACACCCAGAAGCAGAGAAAAAAACGACAGAAAGAGAGAGAGAGGGAGGGACAGAGGGAGAAGTAGAGAATCGGGATGAAAATTAAAGCGACAGGCCACGAGAGTACGGAATAGCGAGCGACGATTCGCGGTGCGCGCATCGAAAAATAATGTAGAAAATGGTTTGCGGGTTTTTTTTTTTTTATCTCGATTTCAGCGGCGCGCCGCGTGGCTCTGGTCGATATATATATGTATATAGACAGAGGAGGACGGAGGGAGGCAGGCGATGCGCGGCCGGCTTTGTGTTTTTCATCAATCACGCGACTTTTCCACCGGCCGTTGCCGCGAGCGGACTGCGGACCAGATATAGGGACGAACTGCATGTGCAGGACCATAGCTTGCTCGTTTTTACATGCGGTGCGCGCCCCGGCAATTGCAATGGAGGCGAATAATTGAATCTCCTCTTCGCGTCCACGCCATCCTCTCTCTCTCTCTCTCTCTCTCTCTCTCTCTCTCTCTCTCTCTGCACTCGATGTGTGTAGTATACGTGTGTTTGCGCATGCATAACGCGGGCCCGCACAACTGTGTGTGTTTGTACCGCGTGCAACGATTTTGCGTTAACCCAGCCGTGCGGACGTTGATGAAGAATCGTGGCTACCTTGATGCGTGTGACAAGTTTGGGGGCTCTTCTTTTGTCTACATTACCATTATTATCGTGTATCAATTGATTTTTTCGAGGTATTGTAGAATTGCGGAATATTTCGAATTGTTATGCGAAAGAAAAGGTGGCAGAAAAATAAATGTACAGTATTTTGCGTAAGTTTTACTATTCTTTCGTATTGTTGCAAGAGTTGGAATTTATGTTTTAAGAATTGAAAAAGTGTGTAGAATATAAAAACAAGTACCTATCGCAATATTGTAAATGTCATTAACCAAATGTATGTGTACAATTTGCGAAAAATATAGAAGAATATAGTTATCGTATAGATATCGATTGATGTTTTTTATTATTATAATAATATAAGCATAGTACATGCAAAGATTCTCCCTTGAACTATATCTAATAACAAAATTAGTAATTGACTTTGTAATCAAAATATTTTGTTTGCAATTGGATAGAACTAATAAAGTATAACACGATTTAATTTCTCATCGATATTTTATAGAGAGTATTACTATTTGTACAAATTCAATTACCCGTGAATAGTTTAATTACTCTAGTTTTTAAAATTATAGTTTCGAATAATTCATGTGTTCAGTCTAAAATTAATGAATTTTCATCAAAGTTGCATCATTTATTTATAATTAAATGAAATTAATCGACGTAAAGGTTTTTTAAAGCTCGTTGTACTGAATTTAATTTTATAAATACCTAATCGCTGAGAATAATAATTTAAACATAAATAAAATATCGACCTAATTTAGTAATCATAAAATATTATTGTATTAAAATTAATACGAAATAAACTTAAAGGCACGTTTTTTAATTAACATTTACATATTTTTCTATTTTGATAAATTCAATAACTAATTATAATAAATATATATTTCGAATCAATTAAATGCAGATGAAAAAACATCAGTTTGTATTCGTCCGTTCATCTTGTATGAAATGATCTATGTTATATGCACACTTGTATATAAAATTAAATAAAAAAAACTTATTCTAATTTGATAAAGAATAACAACATTTTATGAGATAATTTTTAATGTCAATACGAAACCAAAACTAGAGGATAGAGGAAAGTTTATGGGCAACAGTTGGAACGAATAATGTTTATTCGATGTGTTCGTAGCTAAACAATGGATGACTTTTCTTTAAATGAATTTTCTTACAGTCGCACATCGCCAAACAGAGACAATCCAAATGGCGTACGCGCGGGACCCTTTTATCGGGCCTTTAACTTCGATATACATTAAATTGCACTGATAATAGTGTTTGATTTTTACTTATACAATAGAAATTCGACGGGTAACCTTCCTCGCTGACAATCGCCAAACGTCGAATACTTGGAAAGAGGTTCGCCTCTATTGTCGGCTTACATTTCTAAAAATTTTTTTTATTTTTATATTTACAACAGCTGTAGACGAAGAATTCACAATAGAACGTTCTCGTTGTGTATTGGTTTTATTTTCTTTTTACTCTCTCTCTCTCTCTTTTCTGCTCTTTCATTTATTTCGCTTAATTCTTGTTCAACCACAACCGAGAGCCTAGCGCTTATACAATTACAATGGGTTTTTCTTTTCTTTCTGCCCAAATCGAAAACAATTTTATCTACTCGACGGCTCGTTTCTTCTAGAATCACGTCTTATATTTACAAACTATACTCGATCGTAAACCCTGGTTAGTCCTCAAATGAGTCCTTATTGAATGATATCGTGACTAGGAATCGACTCGTTGATCTTCAAAAAAAGAATCTCTTAAAACTACAATATAACAGAAAGAATCGTGGCTTGCGTCGTCTGTGAAAAATGTACGTCTTACGTAAACTCATACAAATAGACACGAAGTATTACATCTAATTCGATCGTTCGAATTCGAATTCGATCGTTTAATCGTATTTTACAATGTCATTCAACGCTCTTTCTACATTTTTACGGTGTAACGATAAACTTAATTTTATGTTTTGACAGATGCTTTGTAATAGCGAAATAATTAAGAATCACATTGTTATCGATGAACTTGGTAATAAATTATTTAGATTTACGTAAAACAATAACATTTGTTCTTTAGACTAAAATAATACATACAAAGAGTACAGTACTTTTGCATGCGCACCATTACTTTACAATCATACGAAACTTGATATTATTTGTATACAACACTTTGGATGAAAAATGATGTGTTCCCTATTCATTTTTCAGTAACTAGTTAAAAGTTGACGGCGAGTTTATAATATGGTAAATGGACCGTTCTATATTTTCTTATTCACCTCTAAAGAAAAGTTAATGACCAGAACAGAAGGTAACGTCATTTAATAATAACACGCTTAACCATTATTTACGAGACTCTACGTCCACCACTGGTATTAGTGATCATTGTCGGACCTCAACGTACAAGCTGATCAGTACTCGCAACCTCTTCCCACGTAAACTTCTCAACGCTCAACACAATAATACGTAAGTATACAAACTTCTATACAAGAACGCAAAAGCCCTCGTCGGCCACTTTTACAGCTCCTAAAGTACAATATATACACGTGACAGCAAAGTACGCAAGTTCGAGAACTGAATAAATATCGAAGAAATTCCGCGAATAGAAATCAACGAATGTTCGAAAGGACGAGTCCGATATCCCATCGGCGACTTAATAGCTCCGCTAGTTTCAATAGGGCCTCCAGACTTGCCTGGGCTTGGGGCTCCTGTCTCTTCTGGGCCTTATGGCCTCCCTCTCCGTCATCTCGACCTCCTCCTCCTTCCGCCTGGTCGTCGTCGTCAGATCCTGGCCCACGTTCTCCTTGTCCTGATGGTGGGCCCTCGTCTTCGTGCTCAGATCTACCGTACCCTCGACGCGTATCTTCACGGTCAGGCCGCGCTGGTTATTGCTCTGGTCCTGATGGTCCAACTGCGTCGCGTGGTCGTGCTCGTTCAGATTCTCGAGGCTTGGCCGCAGCCGACTGGATGCCTCTTCTTGGGCGAGCTCGAGACCGGCCCTAACGATCAACGCGTGTACATCAATCAATTTGTATCCGAAATGCGTATTCCTGAATCACGAGCATTGACTCGACGACACGATACATACCTGATGGGCGAGGTTCTCGGACTGTCCTGCGACTCCTCGCTCTGCGACAATCGCTCGATCTTCGGTCTGGGCTCCTCGCCGTCGTCTACCTCGATACTGCCATCTGGACTGTCGAGGTCGCGCGATGCCTCCTCCTTGTCCTTGTCCTCGGGACTGTCGGTGTCGCTTCTCAGCTTGCGCAGATCCTCGAGACGCGACTGGTCGGGCCTCTGAAGACGTTGCTGGGCCATGCGCAACGCCAACGCGTGCCACTCGGGCTCGAGTATGTACTGCTGCGTGTGGTACAGCGGATTGTACAGCCAGGAGGATTGCGGCAGGAGCGGCGCGAATATCGAGCCGAATAGGGAATTCGTGGCGCCTAGAAGACCTGTGCCACATTATAACCAAATGTAACGGATTAATATTCAGCCTTTCCCCTTGGTTTATTTCTTTCGATTTGACTCGAATCGTCTTTCGGGACAGAAATCAAAACTACCGGAAGCTTAATTTACGAGTGGTGAGACCCTAATTTTCTAGTTCTATAGCGATAAAGGCAATATTATTACTGGGATAATTCTTGGTCGGGATGCTGATTATGTCAGTAAAAATCTGTTTGTTAAAAAAATTGCATCTGTCTGTATAAAATATAAATGAAAATGATGCCAATGAAAGATTAGAGTATATTGTCTGTTACAGCTAATGGAGAACAGAGACGGTAAGGAAACTAAATGGCAAGAAAATGTAGAAAGAGATTACAATAAAAGATTACCTTGGAAGTGGGGATGATGGCCGGACGGACTGGTATTGCTCGGCGTGGTCGTCGTCGTCGTGGACTCGGCTGTGGGTGGCGTCGGCGCGGTCACGGTAGCCGCCGTTGTCAACAAGCCTGGGCCGACTACGCTTCCGGGCGACGCGGCCGGAGCCACATCCCGCACGGATACGCTAATCGGGCCGAGTTCACCCCTCGATGAATCTTTAATTGGTCAAAAGTACACCGTTCGATCAAATTATGAATCGGGAAAAATACGTTTCGTTTTGCTGTGTTGGGTGGACGGGTGGGGGGCAATCAGTACTGTTTCTGTAAAATGTTAACTAGCTGACTTTATGTGTAGTTCTGGTACGTAAATGTTTATTGAACTCGTAATTAGAAAATGTTCAACGCTAAAATACACAATTTTGTACAGCATCGCGTTAGTCGGCAACAGAGAATCACTGTTTGTACAAAAAAGTATCCAGCTTTATACGAGGTATCTTAAAGTTTACGATATCTTTTGCATCGCTGAAAGACTATATGTAACCATGTTTGAGAAACTTAGGTAATCCCATGAAGTTTTACTTTCGCTTTTTATGGCTTTGATCCAGTGTAAATATTTTTCGTTCAAGATCTTTGATACTCTCCCCTGTGCTTTATAAATGAGAGTGCTGAACCTCTCTCTAGCTCAAAACTATGATAGCAATGAAAATGAGGACTACTGCTCACCGTTGGCAGGTACGGGCAGCCTCGGGGATCTCTGCTCGATGGTGTGATGGAAGGGGTTGAAGGCCGAGACGGCTACGGCCGCGGCGGCAGTGGCAGCGGCAGTCGCGGCAGCCGCCGTATTCGTCCCTGCGCCGGTAGCCGGCGGCACCGGATGAGCGTGCGAGTGATGACCCGGGGGCGGCGGAAGACAATGCGGGGGCAAACTGCCGCGGGGCAGACCGCCCCAGCCTTGGGCTGCTGCTGCTGCAGCCGCTGCTCCTTGGTCTAGGCCCAGGTGCTGCAGACCTGTGAGAGACCAGATTTTCGAAGGTTTAGACACTTGTTGTTTGATGGCACTATAGGATTTTATTATTCGTGTGGATGTATGGAAATTGCGAGGTGTGGTAGGAAGGGTGGAATTTCGTATTTGGCTCATCCAAAGGTATATTCAAAGATATATTCCATTGTAATTTGGAATTGTAGGCTTGCCAAATACATTCTGTACGTATTTCATAAATTGATTCTAAAAATGTTGCATTGAATGCACATTAGATGATGCACGATGATATATATAATAAAAATTTGTAAAATCATAAAATAACATTTATTCAAAAATTATCGCCTACCTACGTACTTCTGGTAAAATAGATTATCAATTTTTTGAAACTCGATCACGTCCTGCACGAATTCCCCTATTGTTTAGTAAACAAGTATCATACGCGGGGAATGAGCACGGCATAGTGCATGCAATTTGCTGCGCACTACATCGCTACTTGTTCGTATTGTAAATAATTAATGCGAAATTTGTGATTTAACGATCTCGCGCTTGCGCGCTGCTCGCGAATACTTGACAACAGTTCGGGACACCGTGAAAATAGCAGCTGATGTAGTTGTCCATATAGGTGAAATTATTCGTGTGTAACCGAGAAATGTTGTCTGGTGAAAAATTTATTTTTATACTAAAGTTTTATTTGATCTCAAAAATTAACAGAGATGAAATATCTTTTAGCACAAGGTTCTTAATAAATAAAATAAAGTATTTGGAGCAGTTAAATAAATGCCGTAACTGATAGTCATTATATTAAATAGTGCATTATTCTTTTCTCATAAAATCTCATTGAAACTTTATACGTATATGGGTGAAAAAAATAATGGCTTGCAAAAGGGTTATTAAGGTAACATGATTTAATAAGGTCCTTAAAAATACCTCAAATAGTTGCAGACAGTCTGACAACGATACTTCGCTTGTACAAGAAGCAGAAACAGCCTAAAGGAGAAAGAGAGCTGAAAAGAGAAAACAAGAGAGAGAAAGAGAGAGAGAGAGAGAGAGAGAGGGAAAAAAGAAGTGAAAAGCCGAGAGGCGAATCGACGCGAGAGACACTGAAGAGCTTGGAAAGCGGCAATAGCATAGGAGGTGGAGAGAAAGCTCCGGTTAATCGAGGCAATATCGGTTTTCACAAAACCATGATCAATAGCAGATTATACCGTCGTCTGTGCGGAGCAGTTTGAAAAAATTCCCTGAAAGCTGCGAAGCCAACTACGTCAGATATAGGAGGCCGCACCGCGTTGCGCCGTTCGCGCGCGCACGGAAAATCTCGCGTACAGGGCATGGGAAAACGAAAGGAGGGAAGGTGCGGGGGACGGGGGGAGGAAGGGGTAAAGAGAACGAACGAGTTGAGCAAACGCGAAAAAAAGCAGCGGGGAAACACACAAAATAAACAGGAAAAATGCTTAGTTAACCTTTTGAGGTATACGGGAACTTTTTGCCGTGCTTTCTGCCTTAGATTGTGGATAATTTAGTTTTTTATTTACTCAGGAATTACTTGATTAAACTGGATCTTGTAATTATTTTGAGGGGTACAATTTTTTGGCTAGTTTCGTCACGTACCCAGTTTCTAATGAGTTATGAGGAATTTCTATGCTTATGATAAATAAAATAACAAGTTAAATTATACATCATTTTAATGTTTTTGTACATTAAAATTTTATATTTCATGAACTGCAGTAAAAATTATTAATTGATTTTATAAAGTTACGATGATCATTTTAGCGAAAAATGGATTGGAGAGCAGTTTTTGACCAAGAAAAGAATCAAATTTTTATTAAATTTTAGTACTGTATAGTATAAAAAGTTTCAAAAAGTAATTATAATAATAATCGAAATTTAATTACAGTAAGAATTTAAATGGTTGTCAACATATTAAAAATGTAACTCGGAAAGGATGAAAAAATTGGATATTGATCAATTACCCCATCCATAGTGGTAAATGTTAATAAATATAATTGATTGAATCCCCTTTATGTTTGATAGAGCTTCTTTCGTTGTCGTAATAAAATTAAATAAGCGAAATTTATTTTTTTTTCTTAAAGAAAATTCAAATATTTTGAATAATTTTCTTACTCAAATTATAGTGTATTAAAAATATTTATATAATTATATCTATATACGAAATACTTTACTTGAAATTCCTTTGTTTAAATTTATTAGTACGAAAAAATTTTTTCATACAGAAATATAAATAAAACGATTTCTGCATAATACCAAGTAATATAAAAATAATAATTAATACAGAACTGTTAAAAATAAAATTTGGTAATAAATGAATAAAAAAAGATATGAATGTATCGTATCTTATGCACTACTTTAAAATGAGAGACCTGTTTATGTAAACAAGGAAAATAAATACCCAAAGCGATTTTCCAGTCTCTTTTATTACCGCGTTACAAAAAAAAGGCACGGAGAAACTTGTAAAAGAAGACTGATAAAAGTGTAAAGTAAACAAATAAGGAAAGACTAAACTAGTTAAAGAGAAAGAGGTAAAGAAATAAAGGGAAAAAAAGGAAGGCGCGGTACGGCACGTATATCTCAAGATAAAGAATGAAGAAAACTCTCTGGTGGAAAAAGCGGAAAAGAAGGAAGAACACGAGGGGGTAAAAGAGAAAATGCAGGTAAGAAGAGATAGAAAAGGAAATAAAGGAACGAGTGCGGAAAAGGAAAGGAACTACAGCACGAGAGAGGGAGAGAGAGAGAGACGATGCGTTGCGGCAGCATCGGCGGCGAAAGAGTAGGAGATAGACGGAGGCAGCGCTCGGTGCATATAAAGACGGGAAAGCTCGATAGAAAGAGAGGAGAGAGATGCTCCAATAGCGCCGCCGACAAAGACGGAAAAGAGCAGCGGCGGCGGGGGTGGCGGCAGGTGGGGGGTCGCTGGAATCGCGCGCGAGGGAGTTGCAGCTGGACGAGTGGGGAGGTGGGGTGAGCTTTTCGAGGGGTAAAAAGCCTGGGGAAACGAGTGGTGCCGCGCGCGACGGTGGCGGCGGCGGCGGCGGCGGCGGTGGGTCTGCCACCGGGGTGGGGACGGCCACGGAGTCACTGGCGCGTGGGCGTGGCGGACGGAGATTGCGGCCTGCCGGATTGGTTGGCCGCAAAGCCCTTTTTGGCGGGGGGGTTGGCGGCGACGGCGGCGGCGGCGGTGGCACGCGCGACAGAAAAAACCCCGAGACGGAGATGGAGCGAGTGTCGGCCCGCACCGGCGTAGGGGAAATTTTTAAGCTCTCTTTAAGCCCCAGCTGAAAGGGTGGGGGGGTTGGCGCTGCTGATGCTGCTGCCGCCGCGGGAGTTGGTAAAGCGCAGTTTTCTTTACCCCTTGGCGCTGCAGCTGCTGCTGCTAGTAGTGCCGGTAGTTACGGCCGACGTTGCTGGCGGCGCTACTTCACGAGAGGGAATTAAGAAAACGATAAGAGAGAGGGAGAGAGAGAAAGAGAGGACAGGCGTGACTAGGAAAGCTTCTGGGGCTTAAAGGGGGTTGGGAGGGTGTGAGTTTTCCAGCCGACTTTTCGTTTGCCAGCGAGCGAGAGACGTTGATAAGGAAATAAATGCTTTTCTTCAATGTTCTCCGAGAATACCGCTTTTTCAGACGCAGGTTTTGCTCGGGCCAATTAGTTTATGCGTCAATTGCGGAAATGTGTTTTTTTGGAAATTTCGCGGTGCTGAAGATTTTATGAGCGGATTTATACGGTCTTTTTATAGACGGAAATAGATGTGTGGATTCTAAAATTTCACTTAAGACAAGCTATAAATGTAACAGATCTACTAACCAAATTCAAAGCATTTCATTTGGAAAACGAAGATTGATTCGTTGCAAAGTAAATATACAGCCAGAGACCTGAATAAAATCGTATTTCGTATTCTACAACGCAAAAAGTTCTTTCAAGTTACCAGGTTAAGTTCAAGTTTACTTTGTTTTGTGAGTTTAAATATTCACTCTTCAGCTCGTTCAAACCATTATATTCTCAGTATTTTTTTAAAATAAAGGTCCAATTAGTAAACAATAATGAATTAAATACACTTGTAAAAGAAAATCTGAAAATTTATAATGATTGGAATAGCTTAGAAGTGTCAACAATTTCCAAATATTTAAATAAATACGTGCATGTGGAAGTCACGTATGGTAGAACAATATGTATATACATATAGAAGTGAATACAGTTGAGTATGGAAAGACAGTCATTGCTAGAATTTTATCATAGATATTATTTCAATTTTATTGTGGTTAAAATGGTTAAATTATGTTTATTTAAAACCATTCCGCGTATTAAAAAACTCATGTTTTATCTTCATTTCAAAAATATAAATGGTTGTAGATTCGACCTATAACTCTTGTCAATCTAAAGAATGATGATTATACAATAAAATCCAACGTGTTAAAAATTTTAAATAACTAACAAATATTTAAGAACATCGCGCAAATCTTGAAGCTCTCAATATTGCACTGCGACGAAAGAACGCGAGCTAAAAAGCGCATAAAGAATCGATCGATTGAACAGGCTGCTTTTAATGATAGACGTACATAAACCTACGTTGCGTTTGCTTTTCGAAGGGTCGAAGTACACTATTTTCCAGTTTTCCTATATATATGCCCAAACACACACACACACACACACGCAGACGATATAGAAAGAGCAAGAGTAAACGAAAACGAAAGTTTGCGCGCTAGAGTGAGAGTGTACGAGAGAGTGAGAGAGAGAGAGAGAGGGAGCGAGCGGTAACATATTTTCAATTTAATAAACCCTCGAATACCACGCGGCGCCCCTTTAGGCTCTCGCGTGCCGGCGCTTTGGACAGGGGCGATAATTCCGAAAACAAATGAAGACTAATGAGGGGAGGGCCGCTGCTGCTGCTGCTGCTGCTGCTGCTCTTGCTGCTCCTGCTGCTGCTATCCCCGCTGCACATATAGACCGAGACAGAGCGAGAGAGAGAGAAAGGGTTTTCAGACCACCCTTTTAAGGAGCCTGAGAAAT
The DNA here is from genome assembly GCA_900490025.1 of Megastigmus dorsalis. NCBI lineage: Eukaryota > Metazoa > Arthropoda > Insecta > Hymenoptera > Megastigmidae > Megastigmus > Megastigmus dorsalis. The sequence goes on from UELU01144313.1 coordinate 41,588, forward strand.
GTTGAGCTTAAACGCTTAGAGGGTGTCTTAGTTGCCTTAGCCTCAAGAGAGTGAGAGCTGCTACTGGGTAGGAGGAGGATGAGGACGACGAGGAAGGAGGAGGAAGAAGAAGAAGGTGTTGGGGAAGAAACTGGCAACCCCTAGCGGCTCGTGAGTTTAAAGGATGATGTATTATCGCGGCTCTTTCTCTCTCTCTCTCTCTCTCTCTCTGTCTCTCTCTGTGTGCTCGCGTGCGCGGCTCTGCGAGAACTACGGGTTGATCGCTCCTTTGTGGCGAGTTGTGTAACGCCTGGCGGCGACGGCGGTGGCGGCGGCAGCGGTGGTACAGCCAAGATTTTTGGGCTTCTTTGTCGCTGTTTAGTAGGATACTTTTTGTCGCGAGCTTGTTGCGTACGTTGAGTGAAAACGCGTTCTAAGGGCCGGATGACTAGGCGATAATTGCCCTCTCGGTAGATCGCTTGTAGCTGCGTGCTTATACGGGAGAGACTTTTCTTTGAAAAGCGTCGTTGGAAAGCGAACTATTGCCGCTGCGGATCGATAAAGTGTAGTTGCGTAATGCGATGTAGGCATACCGAGGGAGAGTTTTTACCGCGTGATTACTTTTGATTGATCGTAAGTAGAATGCACTTTTGAAGTAGCTATGCAATTTTTTTTTTGTTGAGAACATATAGGGGATTTGTAAAATTTTTTTTACTAATTCACATTTTGCGCGCATAATCCCAGGCGATAGTTGGCGAAAATAAAGATGAAGTTGAACATATTAAAGCGGCAAGAGAGAGAGAGAGAGCGAATATCTCTTATATATTTATTTTTTAAAGAAAATCCGAAGGGCTTGAACTTAAAGAGGCATTAGCGAGCAAAGTCTAGTAAACTCGGGGGGCAAAGTAAAGAGTAGAGCCGCTCGTCCGGTTACCGTGAGATACATAATAAATTAATTCGCCCATCTCTCCTCGCGCTCGTACCTTTTATCTATTCAGATCTATGCAAAGCAGGCGTTAAAAAGCTCTTCTGCCCGCTTTCGAGGACTTAACCCCTTACCCCCTCGCTTCTCTCTCTTGCTCTCTTCCCCAGCTCACTCGCTCGCTCGCTTATTCTCTTAAAGCTAAATCTGTCCTTCTGCAGCTACTTACGTTTATTCCACTTCTTGCATTTTAAAGCTCGGCTTGTTTGCTTCTACCCTTATACTTTCTTTTCTGTTTTTACCGAGCATCCTTCATCATTTTATTGATCAAAAGTTAGATACGCCCTTTTGTTTACGCACACTTACAAGCAATGCAAAACTTTAACAGTCTATGTTTACGTGAATCTATTACAAAGGGTCTATAAAAAAAACTCTAATAGTGCTCAGATTTAAAAAAAGAAAAAAAAATTACCGGTTGGGTACACGGTATTTGAAAGTAGTCTCTCTAACTGTTTATCAAAAAGTCAAATCGAATTTCCGAAATTATATTATAAAATACGTATAGGAATAAAAAAAGTAAATGCCGCATTGCCTTTGTTTCGACTCGAAAACTTATATAAATCTGCCAATCCAATAATTACAAAAAAGCATCAATGCGACCAATTTTCAAATATACGCACGATAAGCCAGTACTAAAATCCGAAACACTCCATCCCCGTCCAACTAAAACGCAATCCATGCGAGAATCGCATTTCGACTTTTCGAATTTGCAAACGAGCAAATGCAACAACGCTCGCTGCAGCCTCTTCTACAGCACACGCGCGTTCCCTCTATATCTTCGTCAGTCCACTCGTTCGTCGCTTTAATACTCGGGCGCGCGCTCCTTTTCTCTTTACACACGTCGCTTCTCAAAGAGTGTACACGCAGAAGGCGCCCGGGTTACGGGTAACGGCAGCAGCAGCAGCAGCGACGACGGCGGCGGTAGCAGATGCCGCGCGTTTAACTCGGTCGAGTTTCCAAACCTCCCTTCCCCACCTCCTTCTTCTCGCCCACGCTATACGCGCCCGTTCTCATTATCGCGTCGCAGTCCTCCCCCAAAGAGAAGGAGTGAAGAGAGCGAAGATACAGATATATATATACACGATGCTAGGAAGGGAGAAAGAGAGAGCTCGTCGATATAATACGAGCACGGGGCTTCGCGAGGATCGCCTTCTGCCGAGTCTCCGCGTCGCCGGCGTCGTCACCTTGCCGACGGATCGAAACGCGGACTGAAGAGAGAGAGAGAAAGACAGAGAATGTGTGGATGTGTACGTGGGCGGGTGTGCGGGTGAGTGGGAAACACGAGAGAAGGTAGAGAGCGAGCTATTTAACCGAGCGTGCACTCGATTATGAGGGGGGTGGCGAAGCCTCACCTTGGCAGAATGAAAGAGTGCGACGATATTACGACGCTCTACGAGTGTATCACTCTTGACGACCGGGCGCCGCAGTCTTGCTAACAAATTTTTTCAGGTATTTTGTTTTTGTCCACCGATTTATTGCTTCAGTTTTTTTTAAAGCATTTTTCAACTTCAGTAGAACGAAAATTTACTAGTTTTGAGAATTCTTTCTGTATCTTGAGAACAGATGAAACGATTTTTAAACTTTAAAATTCATTTTATTGGAGTGACAAATTATTTTTTAGATTCATCGATTTTCCGTTAAGTATAGTAGAACACAAATATGATTAAAAATATATAAAATAGGTATGTTTTATAAATACGATTTTATTAGAAAAAAAAGAAGAAAATTGGGTATATAAATCTCCATAACGTGAAAATTGTTAAAACAATTTAAAAAAAAAATTATTTTACAACAAACGTGTACAAACAGTAAGGGAAATAGTAAATAAATTTTAAAGCGATTCATAAAAAGTACTTGTATATTAATTACAAAAAGTAAATATTTATTATTAGTTTTGAATAAAGGGGAATTAGACGGTTTTCTTGTAATGTAAAGAAAAGAAAATCATACATATATCACTCCTGGCAGTCCATAAGATATCGTACTTTAATGTATAATATATTGTACGTAACAGACATAGCTTTTCGGAATCAATCATTGATTATTAGGTGACAAGTCACTCAATTTAAAGAAAACTGAAAATTAAATTTTTTCACTCTTTCACAAATTCAACTAGATCATAGTCAGACTCTTACTACTGGTGATGTTTTTACCGCGCGTCCAAAGATGTATTCGAGGCTATAGAGGTAGGGGCACAATCAGTGCGGGTGGCGAAGATGAATAGAAGTAGATAGGCGAGCAAGAGGTCGAAGGTCGGGGCGGCGACCGGCGAGGCTACTGTGTGACGTTTTCGGGGCGACGAGCGCCGTCATTAGTTACCGTCGCCCGCGTTCCTCCCCCCGGAGAAGGGCCCTGGACCTGATTAAAAGACGGAGAATCCACTGGCGCAAGCGCGCGCCCTTCGCAAGAACTGGCCTGAAATGTGACGCGAATTTAAAGGACCTTTTCTCCTGGACGAGGCGGCTTCTCTGCCATGCGTTCAGGGGTGCGACTGACCTTACGTACGTATAGGTAGGTATCATCTTCGTGGGTTGTACAATCCTTTTGGATATTTGATTCGATTTATCGAAAGGAAGGTTTGTGCAAGCCTGTGCTGATGGATCATTCAAGTTTTCATTCATCGTGTTCACTCGATATTCCTGTTTGCTTCGAGTATGATCATAGATTTACATAAATTTTATGCAGAATGACACGAAAAGTAATCATTATTATCCTTTTTATTATCTGTTTCAATTTCATTCAACTTTTGCTTGTCGTCTTATTTATACAAGTCAATGGTCAAAACGTATGGTGGATCGTTACAAATAAAAATTGAAGATATTCGAATAGCAACATTTTTATATGTAGGCTGTACAAATACTTCAAGAGAACCTTAAAAAGGAATCTCTCCCCCATCCCTTTTGAAGAAGACACGTCGATGTGAAGGGTTGCGCACAGGAAGTCGTCCTGACCTCTCGTCTAAAGGTCCACGATTTACGGATTCCCATTGACGAAAAACGATCGTCCCGACATCAAAGCTCACTCAGTATTCTGTGCAGAGACTACCTCCAAAATACTACTACAATAAATTATTTAGCAGCAGTTGCTTTTAAAATTTATAATTTTATAAACAAAGCTGCTTAAAGCAAATATATCAGTTACCGCTCCAAAAATAATTTTAGAATAACATAATTTGGTTAAAGATTATATAAATATTTTAATTTACCCTTTTCCCTAGTAAAACAGCCAAACTATACTACCGTTTCCAGATTAAAACGAAAAATACTTCAATCATACGAGATTATATCCACAAAAGAGATGCAGGTAAATAAACAAACAGCAATTTCTCGGCAACAAGCATATAAGTCTTCGATTAAAATCAAAGCATCGAATTCGCTTAGGAATTATTTAATACCAACTTTGGCTAGCCCTAAAGTACTTGTCTTTAAAAAACGACGGGGAAAAATAAAGGAGTGCAAAGATCGACACGAACGAAGGGAGGAGTGAAAAAAGAAGAGGCGAATCCAGTGCAAAGAGATTCGAAGCGACAGTTTTAAACTGAGCAAGAAGAAGAGAGCGAGAGAGATAGAGAGAGAGAGGCAGCAACAGCAGCAGCAGCACGGCTCCTAACAATCTTCCCCCAAATGAGGTAAAGGCCACCTTATTGAAACAGGGGTCGCGATTTTTCCGGGCCTCCGGAGGCGGTTAATTGACACGGGGCGACGGCACGAGGAGGAAAGCGGGAAAAGAGCTGCTTGGGAAAGTGGGCAGAGGAATAAGGAGCAGCGAGGAGAGCCGTGGCTATACACCCGCTGTTCTTGTTAACTCGAATCTCGTAGCACTCGCAATTTTTCATCCCCTTAAACGAGACGAGCGCGTGGAGCTTGGCTTGTTCGCTACGAGCAAAAAGGGAGAGGTGGAGAAGCGATCGAAACGAATGGAGGAAAGATCGAGCATAAGCGAAGAAAGAGAGGACACAGTGATTGAAAAACTAACGAACGAAAACAATAATTTTTGAATTTGTATAAAAATTGAAAATGCATCACGTCGAAAAGTCGAATGGATAAAGAACGTGGGATATAGTTTTACGTGGGCTTAGACGTGATAAACTAAGTTAGAGCAAAAGTAAAAGTAAGGATGAAAGAATGAGGGAGCCGCCTTGGAGATAAAGAGCAAAGAGTCGAGAGAGAGAAAGAGGGCGAGAATGGCGTAGCAGAAAGAGGAGATTATTAGGGAGAAGGGATGAGAATGTTTGCTCTTCTTTGGACGATCTCAGCGTTCGCCGTCAAGTCGTACCGCAAGTCTCTCCCGATCTCACCCTCCACGGTAGTAATTAATTTTCAAAATGAGAAATCACGTCGCTTCATTATCCAAAGTAGGCACTTTGATACGCGCTGGGACACTTCTGCAAATTTATTTCCCTTTCAAATTCCTCCAAAGTTCTTGGGCTCTGCTCCCTAACCGCCTTTCTCTCTCTATATCTATCGCTGGATTTCGTTTTCCACACTTGCCGCTCGTTCTAATAATTGGAAAATATATACGCCGATTATTTGGCTATGAGCAATCGGTAGTATGAAAACGCGGAAAGAGCAAATATCTTCGCCGCTTTGTGGTGAGCTCGCGAATCCACTATAAGTAAAGAAACTGCACAATAAATATTTCACATTAATGCAGAGTATAGAAACAAATATGAAAACCATAAATAATAATCGCCGTCAAGTTCAATGCCAAGAAAACCTGCGTCTCTCTTGAAAATCAATAAATAATATAAATATCAGAACACAGTATATTGAATAACTATAAGCGCGCGATATTGAATCGACATGGTATTAAAAGAATTTCGCAAATTTCGCAAGACTCTCTCCTATACAGTCAAACGAGAGAAATAGAAAAGCGCGAATCCTCTGACAAAGAAGAAAATTCCTCAACTTCTATGCGCTTCTCCTGTACAATACACACCTATATATACGTATCTCTCGTGAAGCGGGCGCAAAAATTCCACTGGACAATGGCGCCCAAGGTGGTCAATAAGACGCACACCCCGCGCGCTCTGCTCCTGCGCAATAACGGGAAGAAGAAAAAACAACACCTTACACGAAAGGAGAGATAGACGCAGAAAAAGAATGATCGAGAAGTTTCAGTAGCTCCACGGTGGTGTGGGAGCTGCCGTGAAATTCGACTCCGTGAGGCCGGCTTCGGCAGGCGCGAGAGCCTCTCTATATACGACGCGAGGTGGAACGAGCGAAATTTAATAACATCCCCCTAGTTACACCTCAATGGGCACCTTAACAACCCCTGCACTGCCAGAGTGCCAGTATCTCGGGACCTTCGCTCTCTCTCTCTTTCTCTCTCTCTCTCTCTCTCTCTCTCTCTCTGTATAGGTGACCGTGTACGTGTGGGTGTCTGTGTGTCTCCGTTTCGCCTCGGCTCTATTCATCTGCACTTCTCGCTTAACGCGCTGCTATATACTATGCCTCGCTCCGTCCTTGTCATACTTCTTACCTTACTCCCTAGGTTGCTCTGCCTCACTCTCTCGCTCCCTCTCTGCCCGACTGCTTTTTCGCTCTGCTCTTTCTTGACGCATTAGAAGTGTTCTTTAATTTAGAGGCGAGGAGGAGTTTTTTTTTTATATTCGTGAATTGCTCGCTTCTTATTTAGGTAATTTATGCATCGAGTTGTATATTGTTATAGTCGTACTTGTTCTGCGGGTAGAAATAATATAAGTAGCTAATTACATATAGCGCTTCCTCATAGTTGTGTGTGTGTGTATGTCGAGTGAAATATCTCAGGAAGTACTTGACCGATTTTGATGTTTTATCACAAATTTTCCATGTTTTTTTGATCCTATGATCATATAATCGTTGAAAAATATTTATTTTATTTGATAATTTTCTTTTGTTTTGGAATGAAAAATAGATTATTGGACTCGTATTTTTTTTTACAATACTTATATGTTTTTATCCGTTAAACTGTTTCTAAAAAAATCTGCCTAAATAAATTTCGAATATTGCTTCCAAGGATATTATACTTATTTATTGAAAAAAATTATTATGGAAGCTGAAGAAGTCATTGAATAGGCAGCAGTTATCTTAAATGACCTAATTTGAAAAATAAGTAATTCTTCGTTTTTAATCACACAATTAAATAAAATGTCTTGAATAATTGTTACGACTTAGTTTGCTTTTCTTAAATGCCTCATTTTCGATTAACTTTGTATTAAGAAAGTTTTTTCCATATTTCCAAAGTCTAGCACGGAACATCTTATTTTTTCAATAATTCTGTCGCCTAATTCTTTTTGAGTTTTGTTTATCGTTTCGCAACCAATGATACTTCATAGTTCCGAGTTATAGGTCTTGATCGGTCTGATATCACTAATTCTAATGGCGCTGGAAATCAAAGTTTTATTATGAAAAAAAAATAATTTTCTAGAATCCCTTACGATTTTATGTATCAAAATTATACGTATCTTTATAATTGAAGTCTGCAGTTCTAAGAAAACCGACCAAATAATTGTTACTCGCAGTCGATATTACTTTGAATTTATACATCTGCTATACTAAGGATACACGAACAACTTTAAAACTCAAAATTCCCACCCGCATCAAATCCTATTTCTTTCGTTCAACTCAAAAGCCTATACCAAATCTCTATTCAACGACGATGGAACCAGTGCAGAATCAAAACACGATTTTCTCTCATCACTGCCCCATATAACGCGGGGGTGCAAAAACGCGCGGTCAAAACAGCTGCAGAGCTATACGCAAGCGGCAAGCTACGCGGACCTGGCGCGCGCTTTTTGCGACTGACCGACGCTAGCTATACGTCGTCATGAGTATAATGTGCAGACACCGGACAAGGGCGCAACCTGTGCGCAGCGCCGCGAACTACCAAGTCGGAGCGCGCCGCGAGAAAGGGTTGAGCGCGGGAAAAGGGTGTGCGTGCGGCGCAGGTGATGCCGGTGGTGGCGCTCTGCCCCTATGGCAACTTGTCGATACGCGCTGGTGTCGCGCTCGATGCGTTAACTTTCCACACTGACCAGAACACCTCTTGGATTTTACATGCCGTTCGGTTCTGCGACTCCTTTCCTGCATACGTTTGTTCGGAGGGTATGCGAGGCTGCTTTTTTTTTGTAAAATTTTCGCTGCGCGAATATATTTTATCCGTTGGTTTTGTGGCAATTTCTCGAATATCTTTAAACTACTAAAGGGTAATATTTTGTCTTCTTTAAGCCATCAACGGTATTAGATTTAAAATAAACAATGAGCAATTAATTCAGTTTTTAATTTACATCGTTTCGTGATAGACTAACGTTGAATGTTTCAGCATTGTAGTTGGTTTTGATTATAAATCGATATTACGTTGACTTTAAGATAATAAATTATAGTTTGGCAGTTGCAAGGTACGAGCCAGACAAATCGATCGTCAAGAAGAAACCACGCGATTCTCGAATCACTCGCTTGAAATATATCTAAGTAAAAAAGCAAATCGAGCATCGATCGTCACTAGAAACGCGTAAAATTAACTCTCATCCAAAACAGGAGAAAGAAAGAAAAAAATAAGCTTGAGGCGCAAGAATCGCAGAATAAAAGCAAAACACAACGGATGCAGAATAAATTACATTCCGCGACGTTCGAAAAGAAAAAAAAAAGAAAGAAAGAAAGAGCGCCGTAGAAGGAGCCAAGTGTAAAGGAGAGGAGAAAGATCGGGGGCATTCGTTCCTTGATTAAAAAAGACGAGCGTTAAAAGAATCGACGACATAAAACGGCGCGCGCGGCGCGAAAGCGCCTGGCCTATCTACCGATTGCCGAAGGAGGCAACGGCAGCGGCGGCTGGAGCGACAACAGCGGCTGGCGGAGCTTGCGAGAGGTCAAAACGGGGCGACGGTAGAGGGGCTCTCTCTCTCTCTCTCTCTCTCTCTCTCTCTGCAGAAGCTGCGGGGGTGGGATGCCAGGCAGGGGATAGAATCGAGGGGATCGGAGGAGGGAAGAGCAAGGGAGACAGAGAGAATAGCTCGAACGAAGCTCCGTTAAGCCGCTTATCATGCCGAAACAATACACTGTTGGTGCACCAGTATCAGTACCGCGCCATCCTCCTCCTACTCTCTCTCTCTCTCTCTCACTCTCTCACTCTCGCCTCTCTACTTCCTTTCCCTATATATATAATATGTATAGATATATGTACATACATAGACGTATTTATGTATATATGTATATATGTATATATGTATATATATATGGTAGATGCTGCTCCGCTTTGCAGGCCGTAGAATGGGGCGTTCGCCTCGGGCTAGTTCCATCAAATTTGGTGCCTCGAACGAGTTTCAATCGGATTCGCCAGTCTATACGTTGTGTGTGTCTGGGTGTGTGTGTGGGTATAGCGAGAGCCGCTACTCCCTTGCGCCTCGGAACTCGAGAATCATCTCGCGAGTGTGCGCTGCTGCTGTGTTGTTTTGTTGTATGCTATTTTTTTTTTTTTTTTTTTTTTTTTTTTCATGACGTTCCCAACAGCGCGAGAGAAGATGAACGAAAAAAAGCGTTTGTGCGAGTTATACGCGAAAGATATCCGTCACTCCATTAAGTGCTTTTTTCGATGTTTTCCGGACATTTTGTGTTCCCTCCCCCCCCCCCGTTTTCCAAGGGGATAGTTTCGAAAGTCGCGCGCGCAAAGTCATTCAGCGATTTGCAAGTCTAATCTAGCGCGCGCTCTCACTGTGGCCAAATTGGGTTTGGACTTTTTGATGGTTTTTGAGTGATTATAGGCTAATGTTATCGAATGTATCTTTGGACGAAGAAAGTCCGGGTGAGCTAGTGAGTTGTACTACTTGTAACTACATCAGGTATGACAAAATGTTGTAGTTTTGATTTATTTTATGCCAAAAGTAATGATACTGGCATCATTTCATAATTTTATATACTTTTGAACAATATGTCATAATACTTTCGATGTCCATACCATATTGTATCTACATGTAATACATAATCAAATGGTATTATAGTTAGTACGCCACGCAAAAGCTGTTAGGATCTCCCAATACGTTGCACAATGCATGAGCAACATATCTCAAAGCTATTACCGAGTTATTGGCAATATTTATATAATTTTCGCTTAGACACCCCATAGTAATATGTTAAATGTCAATATATTGCTGTGGCGCCCAAGCGAAATTTATAGAAACATTACTAATATATTAGTAGTAGGTATAGTTATGTAATAGCTTCGATATATGGGACATATGTCGCTTATGTTTCCTGCAATTTATTGGAAATACTAACCGTTTTTGTGCGAGAAGTCATGTTTAATAATAAATAACTGTATTAAATGTAGTACCCCAATTACTGAAATGAAAATACAACATGGCTGACACCATACGAACTATACTACTTACTATTACTTTTTTCTTTTCGTTTTTTACTGGTTTCACACGACTTTACTCAGCTATCACGCATATAATTATTTCAGTTAGTAAGTACCGCAGTACTTACTCCACATGAAAACTCACTCAACTCGGAGACTAATCCACAAAAAAAATATCTATCCAAAGATCCAAAAGCTCGACAAAAACTTTTACCCATGAACTTGCCATTCCGTCTAAATTCCTCATCCAGCTTCACTGCCATCTATGCAAAAGCCATAATCTTGCTATGAAAAGCACCGAAAAGTTATATCGTACCATTCGTCGTCTGCATCGTCGTCGTCGTCGTAGTAGCAGTCGACGGCTTTGACTTGGCCTCGCTCATATAACCATATAGCTGCACGAGAGGGTCGTCGGGGATATTTAAAGGAAAAGGCAGAGTTCGCGAAGAGAGGCGACGAGGAGCTTCGGGATTAATCAGACTCTCCTCTCCACTTAGACGCCCGAAGGAAAACTCAATTTTGGCAGCGGCGGCGGCAGCGGCGCCTCTGTGCTTCGGCTGCTTCTGCTGCTCGTCGCTCAATTTTGACGCCCCTCGCGCTCGTACGTTACAGCCTAGCCACCTTAAGTGCGCGCGCGCACTTCTGGACTCCTGTCTCTCTCTCTCTCTCTCTCTCTCTCTCTCTCTCTCTCTCTCTCTCTCTGTGGG
>UELU01144313.1:52608-87367 GCA_900490025.1 Megastigmus dorsalis
TATATATATATATATATGTAGGTCCGTCCGTTTGTACGTACGTTACGTGTGTTAAGGCCCCTGCAGTGCGCCGTTGACTGAATAAGGGATGAGGAGACAAATCTCATTTCGACGTCGTTATTGTTTCATGGAGCGGCCTGCTGCTGCCGCTACTGCCGCTGCCGCTGCTGCTCCTGTACTCTGTATATAGCTCTAGCTCTGCTCTGTTCCAACTCTCTCTCTCTCTCTCTCTCTCTCTCTCTCTCTCTCTCTCTGTGGGTGTGTGTAAAGCGAGCGAAGGAAGGAAGGAAGGAAGGAAGTCAGCAGCAGCAGTAGCAGCAGAAGCAAAGCGATATAGTAGTGGTAGTAGTCGAGCCTGCACGAGAGGATCGACCCACAGTTGCACGCATATAAACGACCTATTCGCTTTCTGTGTGCGGGTGTGTGTGTGTGTGTGTGTGAGAGAGAGAGAGAGCCGCTGCCACTTTGACTTGAATTTGCGCGCGAGCGCGTAGTCGTAACCCCTTTGAGGATCGAATTTCCCCATTATGTGACTACGCGTTTAGTTTCGCGTATGTCGATTATACTTTTCGGAGTAGTTCGCTGAGGGGTTCTTTGGACGCCCACTAGATAGTTTTTAGTTGGCGTTTACAGGGATGGCTTCGTTCCAGTTTTATTCGTAGCTGCAGTGCCCCTTTATATAAAAATAAATGATGAATGCATCGCTATGGCCGCGCGTGTGGGCAAAGTCTCTTATCGAAAGGGCGCAGACTGGATTTGCAGCGAAAACGAATGGTCTATGTGCCTGATGCAACTTAACATATTAACTAATTTTTCAATTGTATATATTTTAATTTCTTATTAATAATACAACTGATTCAGGGCAGCTTTGATAAATCTAACAAAACGAACGCTTATTATCCATAACTTAGATTAAAACTCATAGGGTCTTAATTTTTGTATATCTTATAATTTCTACCTTATTGTGATCAGAGATCTTTCGTGCGAATTATAGTTTAACTTTATCATATGACAAAGTGCATCTAAAAATTTACTGGCATTCCAATGAAAAGACCTTACACGCGTGAAACATTGAGGAAAGATATTAAAAAAAGCAGGAATCTGGTAATTCTAGCGAATCGTGCAAGTTGACTTGTAGTGGTCGGTTGGTATCGGAAATTCAGTTAGGTGGATCGACATGGAGGTGTCGAGACGAGCAAAACTGACAAATTGGAGAGAGTATCATGTAGGTGAGAGAGAGAGAGAGAGAGAGAGAGAGGGAGAGAGAGGATGATATCTATATGTAGGTACATGCGATCTAATCTCAATCACTTACCAGACAGCTTAAATCCCAGCGGATCCTGTGGGTGGCCAAAGGGGAATGGCCGTGGTCCGAAGTGAAACGGATGGAACGCCTGATGACCTGAAAATATGTCTAATGTTTATGTAATTTTCGCGCTGTTTCGGTAGCAAGCGATTCGGTCTATATAAAAAGTTTTCATTTCTTTTGTTATTAGATTCATGGTTTTTAAAAGATAATTCCTTGATCTTTATGCCGTGTACTACCATTGAGATAATAAATGAAAGGCAGTTAATAATTCAAGTTTATAACCTTAGATGATCTCTCTTAGTTGAGCAAGATATAAAATAAAAAATATTCTCATCCTTTACTGAATGATCATTTGTCCGCTAGTCCATTTCATTAGTATACTTTATATACATGAACTGTTAACAAGAAATTAGAACATAACTATACAATTGAGACTCACGTGTTTTTGATCGGGGTTCCCTGGGTCCATCCACTGTGACTTTTATTGCCTTGGATAATGTTGCAATTTGAGGGGGCGAGGTCTGCAGCATTATCGTCAATGTAAAACTCTTTCCTACAAATAAACATTAATATTGCATTTTAAAAATGTATACATCCCATCATCGTTAAAATTTTATTGAAATGTTGATATTAAAAAAACGGATTGAACAGTTCTAATTTACATATTTTATCGAAATCCATGATTCCACCCCCGTACATAATGCCTCATTTACTTTCTATCATTTCAAATCTCATGAAGAATTCTATCATTATAAAAACAATGAAATGCTGTCCATTAATCTGAGAAATTAAAAAATCTAATGAAATTTCTAATCACCTAAAAAGGAGCTATTATCAGAATATATAAAAACAAAAATTATACCTATTTCCCTATAAAAATTTCGCTCTCCATTAATTTTCCGTATTTAACGGACGTAACGTTCATTTCCACGTTACGATTTACCCGCCCAACAGATATCAAAACGCTCCATTCGCCGGCTACTTATATATTATTCAAACAGGCCGCTTCATAAAACATAACGATCGAGTCCTGCGAAAAAAAAGGTGTTCACAGCAGCACCACACACATCCAAGCCGCATACACATACACGGAAAGAAGTGGACTGAAGTAGTGGCGCGAATAATTGACGAGAGCCAACACACGGCCGCTTGCCGCTACTCGCGCGTTTATTATACAGAGATTAGATCTGTATAAAAGATCGGGTCTGGCGTGTGTGTTGGGTACACGGGTATACATATCCCGCGAGAGCGATGCTTCACGGGACGTGAAACAAATTAAAAAGCATCGAGAGAACAGCTAGCGGCGCGCGTGCGTTTGGTTTCTCGGTTTGCCAGGCCTTCCATTATTCAGATCCAATCCCGCCGACCGCGAGCCGCGCATTATTTATGCCCCGACGACTCCTCGAATTTCTCTCTTTCGCCGACGCCAAGCCCAACGCCTACGATAACACTTTCGGTTTCTCGCTCTGCTCTTTTTTGGCTCTATCTCTGTAGCGTGGGTGAGGAAATTCGGGGCTCTCGTTCGATCCCTCTCTCTCTCTCTCTCTCGCGTGCGCGTTTGTCTTTGAGTGCCGAATCAGGATCGCGTTGAATTATTTTTTGGTTTTCAATAATGCAGATGGTAATCGGACGAATGAGTGTCGTTGGATATTTATTCATTTTGGTGTTGGTTTGCTGATTTAATTATGAGGTGCGTATAGCCTTTTGGTATGTTCCAATATTGAATCTTTGATTTTAGTACGTCTAAAGAAGGGTTTTAGCAGTATGGAAACTTATTTTCTGACATTTACTTTTAGAATCTTACACTTTTCTTCAATAATAATCAGTATAATTAATATTTAAATAAAAGAAAAGTTTTTTTCTACAAATGTAAGCATATAATGCCAAAGTAAACCGGTTGTAACATGGTATACAAGTTTCAGCATCTACGTATTGAATCAGTGACTAGCAAAATACCTAAAAATTACTTACACCCTTGTACCCTTTATAACAGACAGTTGAATTACAATAATCTGATGAGATTTTATCGATCGTCAAAAAACAACCAAAATTGAAACTTAAAACTTAGTTTATGGTGACATTAGAAGATTTGTAAACATTATTCCTTCTTCTTTAGCCTTACTAAAACGATCAATTAAAACATTTAATAAAATTTGTTATAAACATAATAAACAATAACACACTTTAGAAAAACACACCTTCGTAGTCATGATATTACATAACGTCTCTATTGCACTATTTTATTATATCACAATTGTAATTGATCCAGAACTAAAATAAATTAGAAATTAATAAATTGTTAAACATTTACAAATTGCTAAAACTAAATTTTACAGATACAAGTTTAATCAGTTGACAGCAGCTTCATAAAAATATCTAGCTTTAGTGGCAAGTCTTTGATGCAGCCTATTTACATTGAAACAGCATAGTGCATGTGTTTGAATCACACATCCAGTCAAACCCCAATGTAACAGGCATAGAAAGGGTCTCTTAGGTAAATGTAAAGTCCAAAACACTCATTGACCCAATTTTATTATCTTCACGTACACTCTAAGTTATGGCTGATGTGCTGTTTTTGTCATAATAAATTGAAGTTTTATATGAATTATTTCATGTCTAGGTATTTGCGTCTTTTTCCAGTAAATGATATACTATTTACGAATTCAACATTTGAAATAAAATTTATCATTTATTTCAGGAAGCAGATTATTAAAATCAAATATGCGACTTTTACATGTGTTAATCGCCCATAAGGATTTAGGATTTTGATTTTTCATTTCTTTGCTTGAAAATGTATTAAATCAGCTTCACAATAAGAATTTTTGGATATAAAATGCCCTTTAATTAATAACACTTTTATTTCATAAAGAAACAAATGTGGTTGGCAATCATTTAAAAAGCTTCGATTAACCGTACAATTTTTATTTGAAATGCTGTGGCATCTCGGCATAGCGCCACTTGTATTTACTTATTTCTTTTACAAGCTCAGTGGTTTTAGCAATAAAGTCGTTCACTCGATTAATTAATTATTTTGCATGCTACAGTATCAATATTTTCGATCAATCAAGCCTTATTTACTCAAAAAGTAATTTAATGCAGATTGATTCAAATGCATGATATAATTTTTACATATACGCATAAAATTAATGCTATTATTGTTAACGTTTTATCACTTGTAAACATTTTCAGGAACAAATTGCCGTGAATGCTTTTTATATCTGTATCCTACATTAATCACTAATAACAAATTCAATCATATGATTTCAAATCATAACATTGAAAATATTATTTTAAAAATTCATAAATCTGTGTTTAAAAAATCATTTACAATTATGATCTCCAATTCAAAGTTACACATCACTCTAAAGAAGATAAACGAAAAACTAGTGTTTCAATACGTGACTTGATTTTAAATTTCATCCTTTCGTTATAAAAACCGCTGCAAATTCATTGGCACTGAGCTTCTTCAAACTTAATTATTTGTTCCAATACATACTTGTAATATATAATTAATAAATAAATTAAGTAATAAATAATACACTCACACTCATATATAGACACGAAAAATATTTTCCTCAAAAATACTCAATTTTTGTTCAAATGATGTTAAATATGGTTTCAAGCTTTTTTTTGGAAACTTTTTTTGATATCGATAAAAAGTTCCCTCTCATGAGGGAGCAAAATGATATAATTTAATATATACATATAGGCAATAATATCACAGTCCATACGAATAAATGTTATTGCGTCCAAAATAGAAAACGATTTTTATCCATATACGAATAACGTATTAATCAAATTAGGCTATTAAATTATGGTTATAATATTATTATTGAAAATTCTATCAATAATCATTATAATATTTCATTTCAACATAAAGATAAATCAAAACCTGTAGATACACTACGATACTTAAAAATAAGTATATTTCAGCGTTAACCTTCAATATAACCCATTCAAGCGTTTAATTTTTGCTATATAAGTATTCTGCAACAAACGATACAGTGAAAAAGAATCCAGTTACAAAACTGCCATATAACAAGATTGCAAAAGTGTCTTCACTGAGTGTATTTCATCGCAACTCGCAAAAGAGTACCGGGCGGTATCTCATACCACACAGAGAAAGAGAGAGAGAGACGGGGTGAGAGAAAGAGAGTAAAAAAGAGCTGGGAAATCTTATTCGTACATACTCGGCTAGACACGAGTCGTCGTCATATAAGAGGATGAAGCGGAGCTTAAACGTGCCCGTTGACTTCCTGCTGGTATGCGACAGCGACGGCGGCCAGTCGTCAGGTCGTTGACGGCTTATAATGGGACACCGCCGCCGGTCTTCTGAAATATATATGCCAAAACCGGGAATAGAGGAAACAAGAGAGAGAGAGAGAGAGAGAGAGAGAGAGTTCGGTTTTATTCCAACGTTGCCGCCACGCTAGTGGTCCGCCTCGGTTTTTATGGTGAACCGCGACGTTTAACGGGTTGGCCGCGACGCTCGCGCGCTCGAGCGAAATGTATATTCTGTCCCGACGGATCGAAAGTTTGCTCGCGGCGTGAAAGCCACTTGGCGCCTGTTGACGGCGGTTAATGATATGGTTACATCTCGGTCTTCCTGCAGGAACGCGTTTGGAAAACATCGATTGCAGGGAAACAAAGTCATTTTATCCATAAAGTGTGCGCGGTTTGGAAAGACATTTAATTATTTCATAAGTATATTGATTTAAAACATTATAAATATTGATGTTTTTCCTGCAAGTCGACAACAGTTAAATTATTGAATATGCCATAATATTGAAAAAGATAATACATAAGTTGTATTTTGTAGTACCTGTATAAATTTAAGAGCATTCACGACAAATAATCGTAGGTAAAAGTTAAAGATTTAAGAATTTGTTATTAAATACGATTTTTGTTTAAACGATTTCTCATCTAGATGTAGTATAAGAGCTCAAGACTGTAATCTCTATATTGTAAAAACTGTTTGGATCGGCCTCCCTATTATTTTAGTGTTCCTTTTTTATTGTGACGATTTTTTGCCTCAAAAACTTGTTTTTCAGAAAAATCTATAGAAAACTATCATCGCTATTGACAAAAGTGTTATTAAATCACGCACACTCGGTCTATACCTCGCATGTTATGTCATAAGTTTGAATTCAAATATCTTGAAATCGACGTGTATGTAATATAGAATGATAGTATATATGGAAAAACTGCCCAGTGCAAAAAACTATAGTTCGATTTAAAAAAATTTGGTTGACTTGTCAATATATATTAATTCTTATTAAAAATTGTTATAATATAATTTGTACAGCCGACTACATGTATTGTCTGACACAGAAATTCTAATCTCATCATTTGAATATCAATGACAAATTCTATACTCATGCGTATCGAAATGGATTAGAACTCAAAATTAGGGAAGAATCCTTATTTACTGCAACGGCAAGCTTCCACGATGCACAAAGCAAACATTCCTCGTGGCATAAAGTTTGATTATCCGTCAACCGATCATCCCCCGACCTATCCCCCAAACCCATTCATTCCCGCGAAACAAGAAGTTACGCGCCTTTAAACATCACTATTCACAGAATCATTCGCATCCGACCCTCCACAAACACACACACACACACAAAGACCCAAAAGAAAAGGCAAGAGCAGAGCCGAGGCCGGCGCCAAATTTAATTAAATCACGCCAAGGCGGGGTGGGCCGCACAAGGCCGCCTGCAGAAAAAGAAGCGGAGAAGAGCCCAGCTATCCGAATGAAAGCCGTATCTCCACGCGCGACGATTTGCATAAGGATCTCGGCACCGACCAAGAAGTCTACACACACACACACACACAGAGACTTGCACACAGAGTTTCCAGTTACCCCTAACGAGCCTACGAGTTTATTGCCGTCGACGTGTCGTCGGAGCGACGCGCCAGGGGCGTTTATGAGGCATTATGTGCAACTCGCTGGAAGAACGAGGCGCTTAGGCTTGCGCGAGAGCCGCCCTTTCCTCTCGAATATCTATCTCTCATTCCCCACCCACCTACTCGTGTTTCTCTCTCTCTCTCTCTCTTTCTCTCTGGTGAAATTACGCTTAAATGGCGCGAGGCGGGGGTATATATGCGGATACCTACCGCATTTCGTCTTGGGTCAGTTTGTGCACGATGCGAGCTGGTGCTTTCGCTACTTATATATATACACGCGCTGTGTACGCGCCTGACTAATGGACCTACTGCCAAGTTATACGAGCTTTCATGCGCACTTACGAGCTGGAATGTAGGTTGAGCTACTGTTAGCATCTGTGTATTCAACAGATGAAGTGATTGATTACTGCAGCGGGTTATTTTGGGGAGTAACTGGCTCTTTATATAGTAGATGTTGTTGGGACATATGGGTATATACGTTTGTTTTTGGATAGAACAATTTGTAAGAACTTAAAGAGTTGATTTGGCTTTCTTTCAGATGCAAATGTATCGTTTGGGGTAAAAAGCTGAAACTGTCAATAAATAGAACAAATTCCATTTTTTTTCAGAAGTAAATGTTGAAATCATGACGTCGTCATAGCTCCATAAAAAAAGAAGCTTTAACTATTTTTTGATGGAAGTCGATAGATAAAATATCCCGAAACATTATATCTACGCTGCAAAAAAAGTCTAGTCTTTTATTTTTTCATGCAAATACATCGATTATTTTTAAAACTAGTTTTAGACTTGCATATAAAAGACCAAATTATCCATCCTTATACAGTTCAAACATTCTCTGATTAGTTGACAAAAAAATTCACACTTATTTTGTATTTGCTTTTGTCAATTTGAGAAGGCTAACGATTTAGTTTTTTTGAAAAAACTTTTCTGATTTTATTTGAGCTTATTTAATATATAATATGTATTTGGACATCACAACCAAATTATATGAACAAATATCTTCCAGAGCTTTGATTTTCAAAACAAAATGGCCAAGACATAATCGGATCGCTCTGGTAACTATATGTTTATCTGCTCTAACCAAAACCTTTGCTTATCAGAACTAAATACCGGCCAGCTAACGACTTTGGCTACCACAACCAAAGTTTTTCTTTTCGTGTAAGAGTTTTACATGTCTCCCCTTTCCATATAGTGAAATGTGTAGCATCAACAACTTGCGATAACGAAGAATTATACGAAACTAGTTAATCCAAGCGTCGTTTCAAGATCGTCAACCGGCCGGAATAACTTTTCGAAGAGCTGCAAAAACAATTCCTAAAGCGATATCGCGTAATAAAACATCACCAATAAAGCGCTGAAAATAAAAATAAAAAAAGGGAGGCAGGAGTGAGAGCGAGCGAGAGGAAACTGACGAAACTCCAGCGAAGCCAACAATCAACTAAAAATCGACCGGTGTGGTAAAACACGCCGAGAGCGTCGAGGCTAAAAAAAAGCCGACTCACTCTCTCTCTCTCTCGCGCGCGCGTTCGCCATAGCGTCGAGACTTTTGACACTTTTCACCCATATTAGGCAAATATTTTGCATCCGAACACGTCGAATTGACGGATGGGTTACGGGGGCTCGCGGCTCTCTATACCCGCGGCCCGAACGCGCGCGAGAGCTTCCGTCCGCGTGCTCACTCCATTCACCCACCGACACGCTCACTCATATGTATGTATATACATTCACACGCGTGCATGGCAGGTGACGCGCGAGGCGTACGCGAGAGACAAAGAGAGAGAGAAAACGTCGACTCGTTTGCCTCTCGTGGCCCCGAAGTTTACCGAGGGATCATGCAGCGTTAAAACCTCCCCTGTTTGCTCCCAAGCTAGCGAGAGTGAGAGAGAGAGAGGCAGTTCTCGGATCGTTATTTCAGAGTGTTTGTAGTGTTTTGAGATTCTGACGTTTCGACTGGCCTCCTCCCTAAGAAAGACGGCCCGAGTATAAGATGGGCTGCGGGCTGTCTTCCAGCGTGTCGGAATATCTTATAAAAATGACGGCTTATTCTTGTCGCTCTCTCTCTCTCTCTCTCTCTCTCTCTCTTGTATTTGCCCGCGACAAGTGGACGGGGTTTCGCTTTCCTTTTCTTTCCGCCGCGCTGGCAGCTTTCTTGTGTCACTTTTAAAGAAAGTTACACCTCGAAACAGTACGAACATTCTTTTGCAAAGATCTTTAGCGCAGATTCTGTTATTCAAAAAATGCGTAAAAAACATTATCAGATGAATCATTGTATACTTGATATAATTTAAGATTTGTTGTCAAAATGTAAATTCCTCACTAAATTTTTGTAGGGGAAAACCGATTATTGCCATCACTTAAATATTTATAAACGTAATACATTACTTACATAAGTCATTAAATTGTACCAGTAATTGATTAATTTCAAAGCCAATGTGTCTATTTAAAATTGGTTAGGACTTACAGAACATAAGCCATTATTAAAAGAATTAAATATACTTGCATAACTCGTGTATAAACATCGAGTCAAAGTATGCGACGACTTTAAAAAATATAATATCAGCTGGCGATTGCGGTAACGAGCACAGTCCGAAATGCAAAATAATGATCTTTCACGGTTCTGTAATATTTAAACAACGAGAAAGTGCGCGAGCGAGATCCTTAATGCCGACGAGATAATCAGGCATGTAAAAGGAAAAAAGAAGAAAAATTCCCGTTAACAAGCAATCGAAGGCGAGCGCGGAGCAGGAGTTGGTCGGTGTGTGCAGAGAAACGAGATCTACAAAAAAGGAGAGAGAGAGAGAGAGAAGGCGAAAGAGCTGGAGAAGTTTATCGCGCGACGCGTCCAGCCAAGCGTATGTGTATATATCCCCCGACGTATATAACGAGAGACAGCGAGAATTAGCGTATATACAGTCGCGCATCCGTCGGCCCGGTCCGAAAGGAAAAAAAGCCAAAAGAGACGTGCACAGCTAAAGGGAGAGAGAGAGAGAGAGGATACGTCGACAGACTAAGAGGCAGGATATACATACGTATACAGGGAGTCGGCGTCGCTCCGTGGAAAAGGTAGCGAAACAATGTTGATTCCCGTTAGGAAAAAAGATGGGGGCGAGAGCGTGGGAATTTTTTTAATTTTTAATTGGTAAAAAAGTCTCGTCGCCGACCATCGACGCGGATTTATGACCGCGCGTCGCCGGTGCGTGAACCTATCGTCATCTCCTCTCCTCGACTCTTATAAAAAAGAGCGAGAGAGAGAGAGTATATATATATATATATATACGTCTCTGCTTTCTCGCGAGCTCGCACTTTTTAGTCCAGCTCATTATTACGTATTAATTGAAGAGGCGGAGGAGTGGGAGTTACACGTATACACCGGACTCCTTTCTTTTTTCTCGCTCTTTTGCGCTTTGTTTCGCCTACGATTTATAATTGATACGTTCTCTCGTGAGTGCGATAGCGAGAGAGAGAGAGACCAGTTGTCGAGTAGCCGATTATCTTTTTCTTTTCATTGTATCAGTTAGAAAATTATTATCGGCTTAAACGAAAGCATCTATAACTTGACTTTTGTCGCGGTATTGTACATGTATGTATGTATATTTAACTTGAGAAAAGACGATATATTTAATTATTTTGATAAAACGGCAATGAGTTGTTTTGTAAGGAAATATCGTATCTGTTGCTTGAACTACTAGGGTAACAATTATGGTGCGGCGGATTAGAATTTGAAGTTTGCTTACAGCACATAAGAAAATATAATTTATTATCATATTTTTTGTCTGATCCAAATTGTGTTTTAAATAATAAGCGATGTATAGAGTAAACGTTCAAAACCAATGTTTATATTTAAGAATTGATTAAATATCAGTGTCTCGTCGCATTTTTCTGTTTCCACTTCAATGCATCAAACGACATGAAAATAAAAAAGTTATGAACGATGTCACTGCACCAGAATCTACGAGAGCCGGAAAGATTTTTCCCATTATGACAATGCTCCAATGTAACCTGTTATCGCCATCACCAATGGCAACTGTGAGATGCTTAACCGGCTTTCTACATCCAACTTGAATGAGGCCTTCATTAGGATCTTCGTTATTTAGGACCTTCGAAAATGAGCATGTATCATTTTTCGAAGTTGTTTTTGCTGTCATTCTGTGATAGAAGTCATTGTATGGTTCGCTTAGCTGTCCATGAGGACAATCAATCGAATATTGTTCTTGAAGAAAATGAAGATGTGCAAGATTGGGAGACAACTATTTCATTACTAAAAATAGTAATAAAATTATTCCTGTAGATATTTATGATATGATATTTACGATAGGATATGTAGATATCCTGTAGAATTCTACGGCTGCTTCATATAATAAATTTTTGTTAAAAAAATATAAATGTCATATAAATGCTGAATACTGAGCCACAATTCAGAGTATAAATATTTTTAAGCGATATTTGCCTTGAAAGATCTCTAGGAATATGGATGGAATTTCATGAAACTGGAATCACATAATATTTACATCATGATCTACCGTGAGGTGTTAACAGAGTTTTTTTTATCAAAATTTAATCTTTATCTTCATATACTTCGTAAAATACGTAAATCGATAAGGTTAGTATCTTTCATTATATTTCAATATACCGTATTATCACATGAACACTATAATTGAAAACAAATTTTAATATTTCAAATATTTTTTCGAAAAGAAGTGTGACGACTGTTGTAGTTTTGGTCTGCTCTGAAGATGAAGTGGAGCCGGTGCAGAATATTTTAGACAATTTAAGGAATGTAATTTGGTATGATACTCGATCAAGATGTGTCCTTGTGTACTTTCACGACGATGCGGTGGTAAACCATTTCGATAACGTGACAACTTATGCTTGGAAATTAAAATTCTTGGATCTTTCTATAATCAATGTTAGTTCAACGAAAAACTGCACTGCATTGTACCTACAATGCATTATTTTAATCGATTTAAAAAGACTCACCAAATCGTTTCATTTGATCAGTCGATTAATATTTTTCCTGATAAAATACTTAATGGATATGGTTACGCTATTAAAACTGGGCATCAAATATATTTTACAATATATATACTCGCAGTGTTGAATTCCAATATTTGTCTTAAAATTAGGGTAGTTACGAGGGTTCTAAAGTCAATTAATATTTAAAATTTCCCGCCCTACATTTGACCGACCGAGAAGTAAATAATTCGTATTAATTAAAAAAAAGATTATGAATTATCTATTATCTGGTAAAGTATCAAGTAAATATTTCAATGACACCTTCAAAAATTCTTGTTTCGAAATGAGCGAATTTTTTCGGAACAAGAATTTTTTAGGCTGTCTTTAAAATATTTACTTGAAACTTTGCCAGGTGATAGATAATTCATAGACGAAGTACACCCAATTTTATCAAGGCAAGTATGGACTGCCCCTTTTAATGACAAAATTGAATAAAACTAAAAAATATTATATCACATCTGTTCATTCGCAAGTACACCAACGTATCTTGCAATGAAACATTATTTTTTGTTTCTTCTAATATCAATAACGCTTTCTTTTTCAGAAAAAAAAAACACTTCCTCCGACTCAAGTGAGGCAAAAAAAATGGCCTCGTATAAAAAAGGCAGAGCTGCTCGGCGACCCTTCTCAGCTTTGACGGACCTTTACGACTTATTAAATCATTTCTGCGTGAACTCGCGTGAAACTCCCTTGCAGTCGTGGCGCTATTCGTCTTCTGACGCACATATAGGGCGCATAGAGCCAAGTCCCAGAAGCCGCTCCTCCTAAAGCAGAGCCGAGGGAAAACAAATAAAACGGAAACTCAATCGGGAAACCGACTTGCGTGGGATCGAGCGAGAGTCGCGACGAACTGCTGAGCTTTGACCGAGTATGGCAAATATCTCGCTCGTGTCCCTTAAAATCTTGCCGCCCGAATTTCTCGTCATAAGTATTTGACTTTGTGAGCTCGACGATAAATAATAATTTGTTGTGACAAATGTGGGTAATGCGGAATTTCGATTGCTTTGTTTAGCTTAGTGTAAAAATAACGTGTTAAGCATAATACGAAAATAATTTTTTTCCAATTGCTTATTCAAACATTGAGATTACGGATTCGCTTGTTACTCATTAGAGTGACCATTATTTTTTTCGACATGTGATAGTCCTACTTTACCGACATTACACCGTTTTGATCCCTGTAAAAAGATACTCGATACTGCAACTTCGGTAAATATTGATAATAACATCTCCTTAACTAAGAATTATAATACTTTTATTCTACATCACTTTAATATGGGAGAATCTTAACGTATTAAATCGACGTATCGTATCCTTTATCCACCAAGCAAACTCAAAACGAATTCACATTTTGTCCAAAAGCATATTTAAATTCGTCCAATAAAAAGGAAAAACCCCCTAAAACGCATCAAACGTCTGTCGTCAAGGCCATAATTTCTAAGCTAATCTCGCATCTTTCAAGCGGCTCGTAAAAGAGACAGCGCAAAAATCGAATCACTCAAACGACAATAAACGAGGTAAAAGCTCTCTCACCTGCACGTGGCGATAAATCTTAGCTCTTTTCTCTCTATCTCTCGCATACTGCACAAATCTCCCAAAGAACTCACGATTCATCAAAGCCGCGCTTCACGCGCTCGTATCGTCGGCTATTCCCAAAAAGAAACAAAGCGAAAGAAAGAGGGAGAGAAAGAGAGAGAGAGAGAGGGAGAGAAAGAAAATCAAAGAACAGAACGAAAGCGTGGCCATGTCCGAGCGGTCGTATCAAAAGCAACCAGCTTAAAATCTGTCCCATAAATTGGCGGGTATAACTCGTTCGCAGGTGACACGCGCGATGCGCTCGTCGGGGCTTGTATCGGGGAAAGAGCGAAGGTGAGGTGTCCGACAGCGGCGGCGGCGGCGGCGGCGGCGGCGGCGGCGGCGTATGAGCAGAGATATGAAGGACTCGGGCCAGCAAGGACATCGATCAAAGGATCTGCCTGGCTCGCGTAGCGTAGCTGTCGATATCGCCGGCTTTCCTCTGTGTATACTTTGCCTCCGCTTCCCCGCTATACCGGCGAGCGACGCCCGGCACTCCCCATAAAACACGGGGCTAACTCCGGTATTTATGCGACGACTGGGCGCTTTTCCTCGTTTTTACCGCCTGCAACTCCCACTCTATCTCTCTCTCTCTTACTCTCCCTCTCTCTCTTTATCTGTCGTCAGGTCTTGGTTCATGTCTTTCTCGCTCTGCGACAGTTCCATTTTCCGTATATACCGCGGCGTTCTCGAACCGTCTTTTCGAACGGTCTTGCTTGACTGTCCTTTTGGCATTCCGTTCCATTCATAAATTACCCTTAGCAAACTGATTTACCGTAGCGATACTTTCGTTTCTCTCCCGGTTGATTAATTTTTACGACCCGTTCATTCCGTGATCGCGTGGGCATAATTGAAGTACCGGGAAACAAGCTGTCGAGATGACGATTGACGTTTTCCGTAAGCGAGAAACGCGCGCGAGCTAGGACTATAAAAATGTCTGACCAAACACCATTTATTTCCACTGCCATCGATACTCCTTATCCCAATTTATTATAACTTTTGCCGTTCCCTAGCCCCGTTAAGTTTTAACGAAACGAAAGGATTGTCGGGTGGGAAAAGTCGCAAGCCATCTGAGGGCAAGCGAAAGATACATAGAGACAAAGTCGAAAACGAACAAACCATGTAAAATGCACTAACATTCATCCGAACGATTCGGGGCCACAGTCTTCCGCTTTACTTTCTCTCTCTCTCTCTCTCTCTCGTTCATCCACCCGCTCGCGCTATCTCGCTCGCACAGTTTGTTTATATGTGTGCATAGCTCTCACTCGCTCTCTCCCTCTCTAGCTCCGCTGCTGCTATTTCTGCCTCTCTGGTTCTCTCTCACACGTGTAGCCGCGCATCCGCGTCCGAGAGGTTGACGCTAATCCCCGCCGAGAGAGAGAGCGAGCTAGAGAGAGAGAGAGAGAGAGAGAGAGTCGAAAGGGGTGCCGAGTTGATATACGGTCCCTGCGCCAAAACGATAATATTCACCCCTTCACATCGGCGAGCGAGCCGCCGAGCCTCGCGAGCTGTGCAACTTTCTGTTTTTCTCTTTCTCTCTCTCTCTCTCGTGCGTGCACCGCGTTCGAGCTCTTGCTCTATCTCTCTCTCTGTCTCGCTCGTTTGCTCGTTTCAACTTTTGCCTAGTCTGTCGGCCTTTGCTAAATACTGCAGGGAAAGCCGTAAGAAGCGTTCTCGCATTTGGGTCATCTTTTTCCACTGGAATTTCAAGCGCTATGCATCTCTTTTTCTCCCTTTCTCCCGCTCTCAATCTCTTCATACTCTGTCTATCTCTCTCTCTCTCTCTCTCTCCCTCTCTCTCTTCTTAACTACTTTGCTCTCGCTAACTCTTCCTTTCTATCAATTTTGAGTTCATTGTGCTTCGCTATTCGTGAAAAATTATTGTAACGCCGTAAGTGGAAAATTTTTGGTTCAGTATCTTTATCATAATTGGCTACCAATAGTTGAAAAATAGTGATTCTTTGAAAAATGCAAAGTATCTTCATAGTACCACATTTCAAATTAGTTAAGAATTTCTAGATACAGGAATTTTCAGAAAGATAGTATAAACAAGTATAAGATAGTACACTCATCTTGGAAATAGAATAATTTCCGGGAAAAGTGATCAAGAAAATTACTGTTGGTATGAGGAATTGATTGATCTCACGGAACATAAATTTATTTTGTAATATTCATTCATTCCTGCGCTTGAAAAGTTTTTGACATACTCTCCTCTTCCGGTTTAAAACCGAATTAAATTATGCTTGGTCAAAATATCTAATTATCGCCATAAGGACTACTATAGTGTAACCAATAAGTTTACCAAACCTTGCATTTGACATAGCAAAGTTATACGCAATATACGAGGTCCAGAATTGCAATTGTACAATATACCTGCATTATTAGATACATTGTATATAATAAAATAAAGTAATTTATAATAAATATAAATTATTTCAATTTGTAAAATATTATAAAGTAAAATATATGACGGAACATATTGAATAAGTTTACACAATTTTCCAGCATAACAATTATAAAATTTTTCAAAATTTCAAAAGCAGTGAATAAATTTAACTTAATGGGTAAGATTTAGAACCATGTAATTTATTAAAACAATTATTTCCCTGTTTGTAAATGTATTATTCTATAAAATACGCACTATCATTATGTTTACAAATTTAAATTGAAATTGTAATTTATTTTTACTAGATTTTGTTTGACCGTGTATAAACTAATTTCCTAAAAACTATAGTCAAAGTTCGTTTGTGTGTTTGTTATTATTCAACATGAATCTCAAAATCAATCAACGATATCAGTATAAATTACACATCATTTTTCATTATTAACTGCACCTCCGCTCATCGATTATACACGTCTTAACGCAGCAATAAAAACCATTATAAAATACCTCAGATGCTTGCCGCACACGATACAAAAGAATTACCCTTACCATCACCGCATAAGCCGAGCAACTACGAAAAGCATTTTCCCCGTTCATCCCCCAGTTCACCTGCACATACGGAAGCCATCCTCGAGTTATACAGCCCCACTACAATTACATGCCTCGCTATAATGCGCAATACCAAGGACCAATTAAGAGATATATCAGAAACGGTATATATTCGTCGCTCGTCGTCTCTCTTTCCCTCGCTCGCACTTGCCAGTCTCGTCGAATCGTATACGCACGCACATATATGTATAGGTAGGAGAAGCCATGGCTGCAGCAGCAACGCTTTTGGCTGCTGCTTCTGCTGTGGCATGAAGCGCGGCGGACCGTCGATCGTTGCGCGTTATATACGATATATATATATACATATCCTCGTCAGAAGCCGGTCCCGTAATGCAGTAATGAGGGCTTACTGCCATGGAAACCAAAGCCGCTTACGCCCAACCACTCCATGGGGCCTTCTCTCTCTCTCTCTTTTACGCACACACTCATTCTCTGGCTCTCTCTACACATCCCCAAGCGCGATGTACTCGCTTTTCCTGTTTCAAATCGTCACTGTCAATATATATATAAACGCACATGCGTGCACGTGTGCATATAAACGCACGCACACACACATGTACGCTTACTCCTGCACTCGCATGGGATACAAAAATAGAGATATATAGATATTCGTTAGGGGAAAAATTTATTGCGCGAGAAAAAATGGATATAGATTTGTATTATCCTGTTTTAGCGAATTATTTTCGATGCAAGTCAAACAGGATACCGAGCATAAATTTTGATCCATGAAAGAAATAGCCTCGATGCGGTTTATTTATGTTACACTACAGTTTTCTACAGTTATTTATTCTCCGATCTCTTTTGGGATACGGGGCTGTTGTGAACAGCAAGGAATATATCCGATCACTTTCATTTTCCCGCTGGTTTTCCTTTTCCGCTGTTGCTTTAAGATTTCAAATGTCACAGTGCAAATCCTTCAGTAATTTCGTAAGCTAAACGTTGAGATTTTTAATACTCCTTTACAATTCTTACGATTATACTGAATAAAATCATATGTATTATATTAACTCATTTGTATGAATGATTTTTATCTCAAATAAGTATTATTGAAAGGTCAACTTCAAGTCATGATAATTAATTTCAGTATTGGAAAATTTGATTCTAATGCAAAGCTTCTTGTATGTTTCTTATAAGCAATTAGAATTGTTTGTAAAATAAAAATATTATCACTCTTAAGTCAGCTCTTTTGCTTTGATAGAACGCAATATGTCACACTAAAAGTGAACAATTACAGAGAAAAAAAGCTTCAAATTTATACTAATTGTGTACGGATATAGCACTTGCTAAATTAGAAAAGACTTCCCGTACTCTTTGCGCAATAAATTTTTCTCTGCGGCATATATATATATATACATTTTTTTCTTTCGGTCTCATTCGCATCCATGGACGAGCAACGATTTAGGATGTGGATCTGTCTCTGCCTGATTTATCGGTGAAAATTGTCGGTTGTCCCGGGATGTTTCTATTTTTTTTCTCGTCCAGCAGTTTCAATTTTACTTAAAGTGTAGATTTTCTATACGACTGCGGAAGTGAATTCTCTTGTTCTATATTTGCCGTGATTCTAACGTTACTTTAGAATGATAAATGAATGTACTAAATAAATTGTTCAAAGTCAAATATGGAAGAAACTTACGTGCGGACTATTCGTGAACTGAGAATTTCGGAAGATCCTTTTATACTAATAACAAAACTAAACGTATTAGACGAAAGCTTCCCACTACGATAAATATTGTTAAAACATTAAATATTCAAAGTCCCACGAGCCTTTCATGATTGCACTGATCTTATACGTACACAAACTCGAGTGAAGGTGTCGCAAGACCGCCTATACGAGCAATCATAAAAATCAAATCGCTTTCATCGGAAATTGGCGCGGACTTGGGTTGCCGGTGTCCGCTTGACTGCTCGGCCTGCCCAAAAGAAAAGACTACCACTGCTACTCCCTCTCTCTCTCTCTCTCTCTCTCTATACGCAGCCGCCGCGCCCTCGCAAGATACGAATCGAGGGGAGCGCGAGAAAGAAAGAGACAGCCATAGAGAGAGAGAGATGTAAAGGGATAGAAGAAGAAGAAAAAGAGAACGAGAGCGACGCGATCGCAAACCTCGTAATTTCCTTTTCCAATTTGCCATAAACAAGTCGACCAGTCGCTCGTTAAGCGACGACGCGTCCGTGACTTTTTCGCTTCTCACTCTCTCATTCTCTCTCTCTCGAAAACTTTTCGATCCTCGCTAGCGTTTATATGAAAGGGGGAAGGAGAGGCTGTTGCGATAAGGGGATGATCCGTCGAGATGTCGAGAAACAGAAAGAGAGAGAGAGAGAGAGAGAGAGGGGGGGGAGTGGAGAGAGAAGCAGAGATAAAGATGGAGAGCGAGAAAGAGAAAAAAGTGGCGCGGACGGAAAAAAATCGCAAGGGGGAGCTGGAATGCATCACGCCCGAAGATTGGAGCCGTTAAAGGACTTGGCGTTAATCATTATCTTTGTTTTCTTCGCTTCGACACCGGCGTTTTCACAGCTTTGCATGTTTCCCTGAAAATCACTTTGTCAAAATTCTCGTTTGATGAAAAATTCTGTTAGGCTTCTTTACTATATCTATGTTTATGATGATTTTCTTTTATTATTTACTTTATTAGAGTTTCTGATGATCTAAGCCTCTTCAATTTAGCCATCGTTTCACCGAAACTCAAGAAAACAATTTTTGTCTAGAACTCTATTGATTACATTAGATATAATTTATTTATCTTCCGTCGAATCAGGCCTTGACGTCGCACCACTATTAAAAACGGCGCAGCGTAAAACTATATTCCAAATTCAGCCGTCAACGATAATTCGCAGAAAAACCTTGCCACAAACTTATTCCTCCCTCGTAACGGAGCTTGATAATTCAAAACTTTGCTCTTTTCGTCACTCCCTGCGGAACGTCTCCCTTAAAAATCAGCAAAAACCGGAACTCGCTGGAGACATCGCTCCACGTCCGCCCGATGACTGTGATTATTCGGACGAATTATTTAAGAGGCGCCGCCGGTGCGCAAGTTTTTTTTTTTTGCTTTTTCTCCCGCGCTCTCTCCCTCGGCACTCGAAAAATCTCCATTCCGATTTCCTCGGCGCTCGTCTTCGCAAGGAAGCGCGCCGGCCGAGGACTGTGACGTGAATTATTGACGTCGAGGAGCGGCGAATTAAAAATGTCCCCGCGCCCAAAGGAAAAAGGAAGGAGAGAAACGAATGAGAGAAAGAAGAAAGATCAGGGAGAGCCACGGTTATTTGAGAAGTGAATTAAAAATGAGGCCGAATAAGGGCTCGTTTACCGAGCCGCCTTAATGTCTAAGCTTTCTCTCTCCTTCCCCTTTGCGAGGGGTTGAATCATTCAAGACGGCGTCGCGACAAAAATCTGCTTGGTCGGCTACCACTGATACACTCATTTTGATATCCGGGTTAAAATGCCTTTTATTCTTTTTATTTCATTAATTTAATTATTCTACTATATTCCTGCCCTTTGTTAGCTTAGATCCAAATTTAAACCAATACCAATTGAATTAATAATTATATTTAACGAAGAATATAGGTTAACGAGTCTTCTAGTTTTGTGAGAATTCAATTTCTTCACAAACTTTCACAAATACCATACTTCATTATTAGGAAGATAATTCCTGTAAAATCGTAAATAAACGAGTTTTCTACAAAACGAATTTGTTCAAATTTCAACATCAGCGTCAAGTAACGTAAGACGAGAAGAAATTGATACCCCCGCGACAATCGTAAATAAAAGCGCATCAGTATTCCTGCCAAGATCTTCCACCAAAAACCCGTTGGCCTCAACCAACCCCTCGAGCGTTATATACACAAAATAAGTACTTGCCAAAACGCGGCATCCGCGAGCACCGCAAGACTGTACAACACAGTGGCACGAGTCCAGCCGCAGAAACGTTACAACCACCGCGCAGACGATATACAAACCAAAAGGAAAACAAAGAGTTGTACGTGATTCAGGGGGGGGGGGGAGGAGAAGAAAGATAGTATGGAGAAACTCACCTCGACCGCTGCGTCCGACGAACCTCAGGTCGTTGAACTTGGCCACCTGATTCTTCATGAGTGCCGTTGAGTTCCTGAGTTCCGCGCAGCAGTTCTCGTCGTTGCCCGCCCTGACTGTGACCAGTGTCCCGTCGCCCACATCGCCCAGTGCCACGACTTTGAAGGCCACGGGCAGTGTCTTGTTGGAGCGCCAGTGCGGCGGCAGGACTGTGCACACCACGTGCGGCGAACCTGCAATTTTACAATTCATTACCGACTTGTTAGAGTCGCCCTTTTAGGGGAATGCTTGTCTGATGTATAGGATGGAAAATTCAATTTAATTGTTAAAAATAGGAACATAATATATATTCATTCGCAATTGAACGTAAACGAGCTCGTATAATACAGTTTTCTTCTGCCTAATGAAAATTAATTTCTGCTCTCAAAAACTTTAATTATAATTATTATTTTGTTAATGCCCTTGTTTGTTTTGAATTCAGTAACTAATAATCGATAATGATCAACGCCATTTCAAATACTCCACCTTTAATGCAAAAGTATGGTATAATTAATATCATGATGTTTCGTAACGTTTAATCGATTCTGTGAATTTATCATCGTATTATTATATACGGTATGATTAGCGAATAACTTTTTTTGCAGCTCGAATTTCGGACAGCTTCCGAGTTTTTTCCCCGAATAATGAATAGTGATTTTTGAAATACCATTAAAAAAAATGTTTGATTTCCTTGAAGCATAAATACTCTCTATATTTACACGTCATTCGATAAAGAAAATTGAGAGAGTTATCGAATTGAAAATGCATGCATGTACGTAGATAGCTAAATTAATCTAGCTCGAGTGATTCTAGAGTTAAAATTAGTTCATTCGCATTTAGAAGAATCGCAAACCCTACTTTTATCAAAAGCCCAATTGGAAAATCGTTAATTAATTAAAATGAACCGGTATGATGTTCACGGTTACAAGTGTCCAATTAAAATGGTAATCAAATGAACTTGCATCATGAACAGATAAAAAACGATATATTATGCTCGTCAAGAAAATAAACGCACATAAATGCAATATAATACTAATCACGGCAAATATAATGTAATACTAATCTTCGATTGCGAGAAAATAACTTTCAACTACAAATTAGTGAGAATTAGAATGACTAAAAATAAATTCCATCTTGAATTAAAATTGCTATCTTGCTATAATATTAGAAATATTTTGTACAATGTTGTACGAATATTATACACATTATTATATATCTTCTACGTTAAGCACAACGATACTATATTTGTTAATAAGCACATGATTCATGAGTTGTATCGACCATGAATAAGGTATTTATTTTATTTAACTACCTTTATTTTATGCTTAGCTCATAATAGACGTTTAGAATTAATAACTTTGGCAAAGTAATGCAAAATTTAATATTTTTTTACTAATATTTGTTTTGCATTTTAGAGATATTATGAAAAAAATTGTCGGAATCGCACAAGATTAAATCATAATATTTCGCTATCTATATTTCAATTTTGTTCCAACATTTCTATCTGCTCCCGCTCAAGTTGGAGTTTAATTACTAGGTAGTAATGATGCATCGTTATCAAAAAGCTTCAAAATAGCAGCTTAATCGAATTTTCGACCGGTGCAGTGTGTGGGTGTGTGTGTGGGTGTGTGTGTGTCACGTGATCCGCCGGGGTGTATCAACACATCAAGCACGGCAGCAGAAGACAGAAAACAGATGGCCGATATACAGCCTCAAAACGATCAAACCGCTAATGTGAAATAGTGGGAAAACGTATTGATTTTTCGTATTTTGCGTATGGGGCCGAATTGCGTATTATTTCCAACGCGCGCGCGGCGAACGGGACAAAATGCGCTCTCTCGCGCAGGCGGCGGGTCACGAAGTTTGACAAATGCATAACTTACATTTTCAAAGCACTACGATTGTATATATTGTACTTTGGATTTTCATTCTACTGATATAATCGAAATTCTCTCTCTCTCCCCATCTCGTAGGCGCGCGCGCTCGTACGCGTTATTTATAGGAGCTTTTGTCGAATTAATTTCGTCAAATGTGAATTAATTCCGTCAAAAATTGGCCGGCATGTGTAATACTTTTGAGCTGATTATGAATCTGCACTCAAAATTAAACGATTCGTGTTCCAAAAAGTGGCAATTCAGAGCGTTAAAGCATGTAACACAATTTTCGTATTATGTCATGTTCAGTGATTTATACGATACCCAACCCGATATAAAGTTATATTTTATTTGGGAAAGAATCGTTTTGCATGTACACGAGACCTTCCGCTAACAGCCATATTACTATAATTATTTTTCGCGGAAAATGCAATCTGCGCGATATCGCAATATCGAATAGGATTTTAGTCCTTCAGTCAATTTTGCGGAATAGTATTATTTAGGTATTACAAAGCATTACGATGTTTAATATTGCACGAAGTCATTAGTATTTATTGCGATATTTCCGAAAAGGTAGTGAATGGAATCAGTCAATATTTAAAAAATAATTAAATATGATTCATCTCGATTTCATACTTTCAAACTATTCATTTCTTTTTAGTGTCTATGATTATATATCAGAATACATTAATATTTGTTGTACAGAATTATTTATGTTCCTGTAATCAATCTAGTACTATTGAACTCGTTTAATTTATCTTTATGAAGAAAGATAACGTATTTAATAAAATGATTATCTTGTCAGTTTGAAAATGTTCACTCATACAGTATTTAGGCATACAGAATATTAGAAAATAGAAAACATCTTAGTAAAAAATGACCGATCTGGTAAAAGTACTAATCCCTTTAGAAATTACAATATTTTCATTGCGTGTCTGTAAATTTTAATGTAAACTATCATTGAAAATAAATTAAAAGCAAGCATCGGGACGATACGTTATTAATCCTAGCACTATTTCACGATTTCTAGCCTTCATCATCTAAACAAATCGTTTTGAACATTTCGACATATGATTTCTGATCTGTTGACATGATTTACACCACTCAGTGGTAATGGATCATGTAGATGGTACAATAAAGAGTTAAAAGTGGTGATAGATCTTATATGTACAATTTTAAATAACTTTCTCAATTTTTCACGGAACTGTATAAAACTTGGAATCCCAAGATTTCTTAGGTGATGATTCTAAATCTGAAGTCAAAACTTAAAATAGCTGATTCAATACGAGATTGGTAGGATCTCTAATTTTTGCATTTTGGCTTACCACTTTTGGCACAAATTTTTGGCAGAACTCTACCACTAAAGTGGTTAAAACAATAAGTTTTCAATCATTGAATAATAAACTTTTCTCATTACTACGGAAAAATTAATAGCGCATGATAACACAAAGAAATATTTAGCTCTGGCAAGAAATTTGTGGCATGAACCAATTTGAATCTCCATTATGATTATTTTTAAGGCACATTCATCATCTAATAATCATCAAGCTTCACTTCTACAAGCAAACCACAATTCTTTTAGCACACACTTAGCCCTCGGTCAGCCTCACAGTTAAACCCATTCAAATACCATTCAACAATCAATTCCCCAAAGTAGTCGAACCACCAGAATTCCCCAATCGCTCCCACGGTTGGCTCACAACACACAAGCATAAAACAGAGAGTATGAGGGAAATGAACCCACCAGTACGAACGAGCTCGCCGGGATGTTCGGCCAGCAAACCATCCAAGGTCCTCTCGGCCAGCAGGTCGGCGGTGAGGGCGTAATCGGGAAGCTGAGTGGCCGGAGCTGTGGCCTGCTGTTGGGTCTGTGTCTCACCGGACAGGTGCATACTCCTGCTACCGTTTCGACGCGACGACGAAGTTCTCGGCCTACGCAACCTATTCCCACTGCCCTGTTGTTGACTCAAGGGCTGTTGCTGCTGCTGCTGCTGTTGCTGTTGTTGCTGTTGTTGCTGATTTTGGTGATGGGACGCGTGATGATGGTGACGATGATGGTGATGGTGATGCGGCAGGTGCTGATGGTGGGAATGATCGTGGTGGTGGTGTTGTTGTTGACTGGTGCCTGAGGCTGACTGTTGATGCTGCTGGAGGCGCAAGGGATCCGAGCCTCCGGCGTAGTTTTCCACCGCTACGCCTCCTCGTGCATCTCGCGAGGGATTCGTCATGGGCGTTAGGTCATCGGTTTAATGACGGTAAAAACTGACGATGGATCATCTTTGCGAGGTAACCAGTCTCTTCTGCCTCTATGGACAAGCACGAATTTTGATCTCTAACGTTTGCTCGGAGATTAGTAAATTTGAATTGTAGCGATTCTTTTTTGGTCAAAGTGTATCTCTTATGAATATTATGATTTAAAAATCGGACAATTTGGTTTATTACGATGTTTACGTTTTTTTTTTATTAAATGTCACTTTTCTTCAAGTTCACTCGATTTATTATAAAAGTTCGAATGTTACAATCGATTGATTAAATGATTTCTGTACTTTTAAATATACTTGAGTCTTTATTAATACATCCTTTGCTGGATTCCTAACGTTTATTAATTATTGTTACAAAATATCTATACTAATTACTGCAGTTACTGCAAATGTTTTAACTATAAAAGAAAATCACTTAAGTAATGGAACAACTTCTAAAACTGCGAGATCGAAGAGAAACACTTTACATTCTATCCTATACAAAAGTATTTGGTTATTCAAATCCGCCTTATTAGAATGATCGTGGATGAGCTGAATAAAAATCGTTTAGCCGAGTACTCGAATAAGAAATAAAAGCAGGGAGCATACCGCAGAGACACGAGTCTTAAGAAATTAGATTTGTTGTTTTCCCCAACGACGGATTCCGCTTCCTCTCCACTGTCTTCCCTACTCGTTTCGGGCGCCGATCCTTTGATCCTTATTTCATTATCCCGCAGGAAGGATCCGTTTGCAGATTCTCCTCTATCTCGAGCTTAGACTTTCTTTTCTCGGAAGGCTCGATTGCCAACTCGCGAGGAAAATTCGTTTTATTGGAATCGAACTTGTCGTCGTCGTCTTAGCCGCCGCCGACAAGGAGGATATCCCTTAGACGGCGCTCCTATACGGCATCTCGTTCCTTTATTTGCTCTTTTCTTTAATTTCTAACGGACTCGTGCGTTCAAGTGACCGTGAATATTTATCACTGATTTCTAGCTTATACAGTTGATTTGTAACTATGGTTAATTACGAGTTACTTTTATCGATGAATTTTATTGATTATAGATTGTTAGCTAGTTCGAGGTGTAACGGTCATATGAAACAATTTACCTCTCAATTATGGATATGTGTTACAATTTTCTTTACACAATTGGACAGAGATTAATGTTTGGATTTTTGGATTTGGATACTAGATGAACTTTATTATAAAAAAGTACCTGGATTTTCTGTACTTTAAACATACAATTTTAGTGTTTAATAGAAATGATTTAATAATGCTTAAATAATACTTAAATTTTGATTGAAAAAATTCTTTATACCATTTATTTAGTCAACAGCTGAACAACTACACAATTTACAACGACACTGTACACTTTTGTAATGGGATTGCAATGTAAATTTTTAATAATTCTTGTCCACTTGTCACGATTTTCCTAGATCTCGCACAACCGATTTCCTCCTTACTTATGTTTGGTCACCGACACACCACTTGTAGATCTTTCAATGTCATGTACTGTATACAATCTTCCATTATCATCCGACAAAAATTACACAGTAGTCACTTTTCCGCACTGGAAATTTTTTTTTTATTTTGTTTATGTCAGATCTCAGATCTTTTTTCGTGAACTAATCTCACAGAGCCTCCAGCGCACCGAAGATATTTATTGAAACTTTCACCAAAACTACCCACACAGTTCACCGTATCGAGTCAGCTAGTCTTTTCTGTTCCGCATAAAGATCGCACTATCACCGATCCCAGCAAACCAATGCACCAGCGTTCCCCAAGATCGTCGAGTCCAACTACCAAAACCACATCGGTCAGCAGTGAAAAGTCGGTTGGCACATCCTCGAGATCGATGGATAATCGTGGAAATCGGCAGTGGAGGTTGTCACTTGGCGTTCGCCGGTCATCGACTCCTGGGTGCACTGGGTGTTTAACTCGCGCGGTCTCGTTTCGGTCGGCTACGGACGGTCCACGGATAGAGAAAGACAGACGGAGAGGAGAGTTGGAGCGAGAGAGAGAGAGAGAGAGAGAGAGAAACAGAGAAGAGCGCACACGCTGGTGTTGGGAAGGTGGCTGGCGGCTTCTGCGGTGGAGCCGCGCGCGGTGTGGTTGCGGTGTATTTTTGAGGCCGCCGCCCCCCGGCCGCACACACCGCCACCACCACCACCACCACCACCACCACGACGACCAGCGCGCCGCGGCGCATAAAAGAGGCGAGCGCGCGACTCTCTCTCTCTCTCTCTCCTCGCGCTGCGAGAGTGATAGCAGCTAGAGAGAAAGAGAGAGGGAAAGAGAGAGAGAGAGAGAAAGAGAGAACGGAACGAACGAAACGGGAAAACGTCCACGGCCGCCCCCACCACGCGAGGAGATTTGCGCTTTCGTGGTGGGAGGTTGTGAAGCGAGGTTTTTACCCCCCCAATCGTGGTAGGGGAAAAATCGCCCTCGTCAACGAGCTTTCGCGCACTCGCCTATCTACCCCCTCTCCCTATACCGAATCCATTCGCTTCATCCCCCCGCGGCATTTTTCCCTCCCTCTCTCGCTCTCTTTCGCTCTCTTGCGCGAGCTGGCTCTCTTTCTCTCTGTTGCGCGCGCGCACCCGCGACGACGACGACGACGACGATGCCACACTGCCGTTGACGTTTTATTCCGCCACTTTCTTCGTCTTGGTACCGCGCGCGCGCGCCCGTCTTTGCGACAGCGCGGACATGTCCCGAGATGCTGCCTTCTCCAACTACTTCGTTCGGGGCTTATATCCTTTTTCTTTTATTTCGTTCTTCTTCATCGATATATTTTCCCTGGTCAACTGTTTCGTAAAGCTTGGGCTTTTTTCGAGAGAAACTTTGTTCGCGCACAGCGGATGCTCCCTACTTTTAGTTTTGATTTTGTTTATTCTATAGATCGTTCTGTTGTGTAATTTTGTAACCGATTTGATTTTGTGTCCGATAAATTTAGTAATGAATTTTTTTTTGTTTTTTTTTTTAAATTCCGAAACATTCTCTAAGATTTAATACGGTTTATTTGGGAACAAATAATGCCAGTTGTTTAGAGTTAAACAAGGATCAACATAATATATCGCACTGTTTGAGAAAAGGAAAGAGACGGTGTAAAAGAGAGTGAAGAATGACATGCACGTGTGAAGCGTCTGGCTTATGTCAGAACCTTACTACTTGATTTATACTTCTTTATGCTCTGTACTGCTTTATTATTATAAGGTTTAACTATCTAGTTGACTGTATTTTTTGACAGTGAAAAATATATCGTTAGAAGAAAAATTAGAATTATGATTGTCAGTATCATTCAGTAGGGTTTTACGTCCCTGCTAAAGAAGAAATTCGAGTCTTTGAAATTTTTTATATTAAATACTTTTCAACATTGAATTATATTTATTTTTTACATTCAAGTGTGCGTTAATCAATAGTTGCAAAAAAAAAATTATTTAGATTATTTTATAAGTTGTGACAAATATTAAAAGAATATTTGAAGTATATAAAAAATTTTGTCTATTTAAAACATGTAAAATTTCCATTACAACAAATTCTTGTATGTGCTTTAAGTTTAATTTATTCAAATGAACGAAAAACTTTTTAAATATGTGAATTTTTTAGAATCCTGATTAGTTATTTTGTTTATTGTATAATTTAAATAAATTTCTAATGAATATAATTTCGTTTACCATTTGATTTTTGAAACACTTTAATTTATTATTTGCAATACAATCATTGAAAATAAGCAACAGCGTTACAAGAATCGATCAACTTGGATACTAAAAGTATTAATCTAAAAGGTCAAAATACACAGCGAACGAAGTACAAAAAAACTACGTATATACCTTACTATAAATATAAAAAAAAAAAATATTAATTACTACAGCCCCACCTCCATCGTTAAAATTTTTAT
The DNA here is from genome assembly GCA_900490025.1 of Megastigmus dorsalis. Lineage (NCBI taxonomy): Eukaryota > Metazoa > Arthropoda > Insecta > Hymenoptera > Megastigmidae > Megastigmus > Megastigmus dorsalis. The sequence continues at coordinate 81,478 of UELU01144313.1, forward strand.
TGAAAATGCCTCCTTGTAAGACTGTCTCGCGACCAGCTGCAAAACGACACTGCGAAGAAGGGAAAACAAAGACGAAGGAAACACCCCCAGCCTTGTAGTTGCGTTTAGCGCGAGAGAAGGAACTCTGCGGGGGACTGTGCGATGGAAAGAGAGAGAGAGAAAGAGAGCGCGCGCCACTACGAGGGGGGTCGAGAAACTCAACAAAGCCAAAGAGAGGAAAAGAGAGAAGGCAGAAGTGTATTTTGTGCCTAAGCGCCGGGGCTATGGTTACACTGTCGAGTGGTGGAACAGCGAACCAGAAATAGAGAGAGAGAGCGAGTGCGAGAGAGAGAGAGAAATGTCAAAAAGTAAAAGTTGGCGAAGATGATTATGATTATATTGCGTTGATTTCGTTTAATAGACTTTTTTAAATTTTATCTAAAGTAAAGTTTTCTGGATTCAGCGTCGTTGTTTTCATACCCAATGTTCAATTGAGATTATTATAAAATAAATTTGCTTTTTCTAAAATTAAAGCTATTTCGTAAGAAAGCCAAGTACATTTTACTTTTATATGTTAAGGTACAGTCGTTTTTGTTGAAATAGCAAGATAAAAGTACTAATCCTAGAAAATTTCATCCGGTAACTAAATGGCAAAAATTTAATGTTGTTCTTTTAAATACAAAAAATAATTGATAAAACTGCTGATAGTTTATTATGTTATTGCTTAACACAACATCAGGTAATTACTGAAATGCAAAAAAGTAGATATTGATGTATAGAGACAATATTTTCAACGCTATGTACTTATATTATGCAACAAAATAAAGAAAATTGTAGCCTGTAGAAACAATATATACAAGCAGCTCAATACCGAAATCTTTTAGTGCATAAATTTTTAGTGCACCAACACCAAGTACATTTTACAATAAAAAGTTTTTAAGTAAACATATCGGTTTGACAATATATCGAGGCAGTTTGATTAGGATGTACATGACATTTGAGTTAGCAGCGCATGCAGACTCGTTATAATGCTCGAGCAGTTCTCGAACATCGACAACTAATCTATTTCAACTAAATTTAGTGGTGCGCCATACAGAAATTTGTGGTCACGAGTCATTCACCGAATAAACGCTCGCCACTCTCAACCATTATATTTAGTCCGCGAAACTAGTAATCTATCGCACTGGTCTCCGCGAGTGCTTGTTAAGGTTATTTTCATTTCGTGTATACGGTCTACCGCAAGTCGCTGAATTCGTACTTATAAGTAGTTCAAAAATCGTACTGTATTTGCATTCTGATTATCTCGTTTGATTCTTGCTCTAACGACGCGTCTCTTTATTATCTTTGATAAACAATAATCATAAGATCAAAAAGATTCGACTTTATAACTTTGACTAAATTTAGTAAATTCTATAATAATGCGTTGAATCATACAACAATTTGAAATCCTTATCGATAGACGATGAGAATATTTTATGGAAAACAATTGACTCCGACAAACTTTCATTAATAAACTTTCAAGCAGTTTGCATGTAATCCCTTTATCATATCAAGTTTTTACCAATCTGACGGACCCTTAACAATAACTGCTTGTCCAGAACAAAAAAGTACGAGAAGACCGAGCAAATCGCGTTAGCCTCTGTCTCAGCACTCGCAGCTGAAGAGCCAGAAAAGAGCATAAGTATATATCGATCAGTACGTGCATATACACGCTTCGAGAAATCCAACGTCAGACAACTAGAGATAAACAGAGAGAGAGAGAGAGAGAGAGAGAGAGAGAGAGTCAGGAGACAAAGCGAACGTACCCCAAACCATAGAAGCGTATAAGGAGGGGAAGGCGATATACACGCAGGATAGGCAGGATGCTCGGCATCAGCCCCGAGGAGCAACAATGCAAACCTCGCGGCACGAAGCAACCCTCGGCTCATCGCATGCACATGCACATAGCAGTGAACACACTTCCGAGCCTGGGATGCTGCTGCTGCTGCTGGCGGTGTATATTGTCTCTCTCTCTCTCTCTCTCATCCCTCGGACGCCGCCGCTCGCGCCCTTCCGTGCCAAACGCCTTTTAGTACAGCAACCCTCGCGACAAGCTCGCGCGAATTCAACGCGCCTTGTCATAACACGAGCCTCTAAGTATTCACTAATTTGGCCAATTGTTATCGCGCGTCTATGCCAGGATTGCGCATCTTTTTTTGCTCACGAGCGATGCGGTGATCACTCTGTCTTTTCTTTTAGAACTCATTGTTTTAGATGAGACGATTGCACTAGGTGAAAAAACATGATTTAAGATAATTTTCTATGTGATTAATTATTTTGTAGAAGACGGTGTCGAGAAGGCTGTCGAAACTTTCTTCTAATTCTAATTATTTTATTTTTATCATTCATATCTTTTTTAATACGCACAACGAATTTATATTATAATATATAAGATTCTGCTGATTGTTAATTTATTTCAAGGTATACTGGGAAGAATGACGAATTAAATAGTTTATTTCTTTCAAGTTGTGCTGTGAAGAATGACGAATTAATTTATTTTTTTTTTATATAAATTTGGACAAGTACTTATTTGTGGTCAGCAAGAAGAGAGTATCAAATGTGGAATTTACGCGAGCAGCGACGCTGGCGATTCAGAGCTACACGATACGGGCTATACTATATATACAGTTCAACGATCCTCGAGGACACTTACACACATGGCGGTGACGATTTTTTTCGGATCGCCAATGAGTTAATTGGGCCAATTATACCAGCGGCAAACAATCGAGCAGCAGCAGCAGCAGAGTTACCGCTCGACAGCCAATTAGACTCGTGGATTAGTTTCGATGGTAGTCGTCGCGCGCGCGCACAACTCACGTGGTCCTAACGAGCTGCTGCTACTACTGCTGGACCGAACTCGCGATATTGCCGAACCACAAGTGGCTGCGCCTTCGTGTACCGTAGTCCCGCCGCCCGCTGTGACGGACAGCCGCGGAGTTAAAATCAAATTGTTTATGTAACCGATGATTCGTTCGAGAGATACAGACGAGGTTGTTTTTTTTTTCATTGTTTTAGTTATTACTGTTTTTGGTTTGGTTGTTGAAGCGAATGTTACATACATTACGTACTTGTCGAACCGAGATCTTTAAAAAGGTTAATTTGTAAATGAAATATAAATGGGAATTTATTGTAAAGTATGATTCACAGCTTAGTTTTCATGCGCATTTTGCTCACTATTCGAACGTCGAAATGATCGTATACTTGTATGATAGGCGCGACTTTACAATGTCATAAGCGTTCCATCAATTGTACGGAAATTATAAAATTATAAATTTCTGAATGCGGTATATCATTGACAGTACATATTGCAGAAATCAAAACAGATTTCGTTAAATTTCAAATAAATTTTGAAAAACTTTTACCAACATAACTAAAGTATTTCTGTTGCCCAAATTCATGGTACTGCAATAATTATTGTAAACAATATTAACTCAATAAAGTATTAAAATATTTAACTATTTAAATTCTTATAAATTCATCTCGCAATGGATACGATGAACTATATAGCTGATTATTAATATTAATAATTGTTATTGCAAAGAGCTTCACTTTTGAATTCCACATACAACACTAAATGAATTTCGTTCTCTACCAAAACTTTCCATAAGTAGTCACACCGCACGAGAATAAGAAAGCCACTTCCTTCCAACATCACTTTCCCTACAATGACCGACACAAACAGTCCTCAGCGCACAATAACCAAACGAAAAGTATAAAACGAGGCCGAAAAAACGCGACAGCCGCCGCGAAAACTCATCAGAGACCACGTGCCACACTCGGTTCCTCCAAAACTGCACCTCCCGAGAAAAAAAAAATAAAACAGCCGAGACAGTCAAAGCCCAAAACCAAAACCACAACAAAAGAAAGGCCGCGAGGAACAGGTCCTCGAGCGATCGTCATAAAATCGAGTCACATGGGTTTATAACGAGAATCCGGAGAGCGACCAACTCTGGTGCGCCGGCGTCCGTTGCGGCCTTGCCGTCTCGGAAGGTGCATAAAGTTGGAGAAAGAGAGGAGGTCGAGAGGAGGACACCAGCTGGGCTGTGGAGAGAAAAAGGAGTGCATGCCTCGGTGTGTGTGTGTGTGTGTGTGTGTGTGAGGTTGGGCGCGTTAGATATAGAAGAGATTTTGGGGGCGGAGTCGCGGGGGAGGGCGGGTCGCCGAGTTTTTCGCGCTGCCGAGGATCGACTGCGCATGCGGCGACTTTTATGCGCACCTATGCTGGGAGGCCCATCTCTCTCTCTCTCTCTCTCTCTCGCTCTCTCTCTCTCTCCACCTTCTTCTTCTTCTTCTTCTGCCACCGCGGCGCTATATGTACTCCTTCGACCCCCCGCGGAGACACGGGAGCTGGTGCAACCCGCGCGCGCAGCCCTACCGTCTCGAACAGGCAGCAGTACTAGCAGCGCCTTAACCTTCTTAGAGGCTTCTTAGGGTAGAGTTTTGTCCCTCTTCGCGGGTGTCAAAGACTGGTGGAGGAGGCTCTCCTTGTCTTGCCTGGCGTCGCGTGCCTACTATACACTCCCAGCTCGGTGTGTCGGTGTACGTGGATGACTTCTTGCTGCTGTACTCGTAGCAAAGGGTTCTGCGAAGAAAAGGAGAGAGTCTCCTTTTAGTCTTCGAGTAGTGCGTGAAATTTCAGGAATTCACACTTGTTCCTTTCGCTTGATAATGTCTCTATTTCAGGATCGAGTTGAATTCTCTGATGAAATAGTGACTGTCGTCGAATAAATGCGTATACAGATATGCAGTTGAGTATACAAATCAATTTTCGAACGCGTTCCAATTAAGCGTTTCAGTGGCCCGCTCGCTGTCAATCCCTTTTTTTTCACCGAAAATAAAAGACTTTCAAGATTCAACGAAAAGACCTGTGGAGGTCGTGCGATATTGGATTCTTATACGTACATATGCGTAACTTTCTTTTACACCGAGCAATATGAAAAAATTCTTATGCATTTTCGGCGAAGATCTCGAAATGTACCTTGTTTACTAGGACTTGATGTTCTTGAGTTTAGGTTAATTTTTTACTTAACCAGGTATTATTTACTTTACAATGATTTATTAATAAAAAAAAAGTTAATTACAGGTAACGATTAATTATATTACAGCAATACATATATATATATATATAAAGTTTGAAAATAAAAACGAAGAAGATTTTAAATTTCAATGTGACTTAGCCAAGGAAAAAGATATTAAATATTGTTAAAAGTAACTAAAGATAGTTAATATTCGTCTTACAAAAGTTAAGCTTGCTGATTGCTAAGATTTGATAATTTGAAAATTAGGCATTGAGTGCAAATATTTACGACTATAACAGTATAATGTTTTAAGAATATTCAGAAGCTCATCCTTAATTCTGAGAAAGTTTATACTGATTCGATTATGGATAATCGGAAAGTTCTCATTTACTTATAAAGATTAATTAAGTAACCAGTACAACTTTTAAAAGTCATAATCAAGGTCTCCATGATCCTTCATTATTTTATTCAAATTATTTTAGCGAAACTTGTCTTTAACATATATTTTTATTATTAATTTACCAAACTTAACTACCGGTAAATAAAATAAAAAAATTTTTTGAGCGTATCAATTGGTCTTGTCTACATTAAGGGAACAACAGTTTATTCGCTGATCAAATTAGACATTCTACTAAGATTTCGCTGCGAAAAGAAATTTCATAATCCCGTTAGCGACGTCTTCACGCATTGGTGATCCGACATCGTAATAAGATTGTCGAGGAGAAACCAAAAGAGTTGAGGAGTTTTGGTCTCGAAGTGGCTCAAGCCTGATTAGACGGGCTCAAGAAGCAGATGAGAATTCCTTGGGGCTTCCTGGCTTCGGTTCGAGGTTCCCCCCCCCCCCCCCCCCCCCC
>UELU01144315.1:7939-112366 GCA_900490025.1 Megastigmus dorsalis
GGGGGGGGGGGGGGGGGGAGAGAGATTTACGTAGAGAAATTTAAAAATGCCATACTTGTATAGGCAGATGAACTCGAAAGTTTGCAATGAACTAGCAACAAGTGTATACATACGCCATTACAGCTGGAACTCGAGATAAAAGCAATCTCTATAGAATGAATTGGACTTTTCGATTGGTTCACGGTGTCGTCGGCGTCCAATGCGCGCGAAATCCAAGCGGCGAGATAACGACGCAACGGCATATAATGCTTGACACGCAGATTACATGTGCGTGTATATGCAGGGGAAATATATACCTTCCAGTGCTTTTTTATCGTTCAATTGCACGTAAATACCCAATATTCATCGAAGCGCTATTTTCCTCCTTTCAAAGTTATTTTTACCCTCGATTTGCAGATTATTTGTACGAATACAATTATTATTAATTTAAATTATGGTATAAATTTATACTTATATTCGATGTATAATTTCATATTTAAATATGGTATACAGCATGCATTGTTCACCTATTTGATGTATAAGACCCTATTTTGCATTCCCGGATCTGGAGAAACGAGTTTTTGCGTGCCATGGACTTTTATGCTCTTGAACTCGCGGATTTCCCATATTATCGTTCTTTTCATTTTATTATACTGGAAGGTTATTGGCATTTGACAATCTTCAGCTTCTTTCTATTTTATATACCGACTTTGATGATTCAGAATAAAGATTGGTATTAGAAATACTTGACAATGCTATTATTGAAATGAGAGAAATATATTAGAATATGCGTTTGTTTAGACGGTCGAGCAGAGGCTATTTGATATGTTAAAAATTGACGTCAACCGATATTGAACGGAAAGCTTCGTTTTTTTATAAATGTTTTGTTTATAATTAGATGCATACTTTGACCAATAAATTGTTTTGGAGGAAAATAAACATTATTTATGATTATGTTTATTTACTTCGTTACACTTAAATACGCATATATGATCGATACATGCTTGCACATTGTATATCTGATTGATATTGCGATGATGTCTGTTATTGCTGGTACTTTTTTGGAAAATTCTTTTCTTCGACGATATTATCAGAGAATCGTTATCATTTTATTGCTTTTAAATTTATGCTTGATTCAAATCGTCCATTGCAGATTACATAAAATCAAAGGAAAGTCTCCAGACAGTTAGCGATACAATTTAATCAAAATCAGAACGAAATAAATTTAGAACTACCTTATTGAAAAAACAACTTGAAATCATATATAAGTCAGACAAAATTTCAGGCCAAGACATTAAATTTTCGAACAAAAATATTTTTCAAGAATTCGTCTGCCAACGGCGTCTAATTTATACGTGGCTAAATCTAAAGAGTCAAGAAAGTAAACCCTAACGAATAAAAAGCAAAAGTAGTTGAGATACATAATAATCATAATAAATATGAAACCGATAAAAAAATATTTTTGTTATCGCATGTAACAAATTCAGGACCGATAAGCCTATTGTATGTATTATCTTATATAAAGTGTACAAAGTAATTTCTCTTTTTAGCGAAGCCGATCGATTATCGGGTCTATTCGCCAAAATCCCTGCAGATATGCTACACTCGAATTTCACAAGATTAAATCGCCAAAGGCGGATCGCGCAACGTAAACTTTTAGAAATGTTGTGTCAACAGCCAAGGCTCCTCTCGCTTTACATTTCGCCTTGTGCATCTAAAAATTAAAGCCAAGCGCGAAGGCGTATAATTTAAAAAGTTTCGTATTGCCACGTATATATTTTGAAAATTTTCAATCCGCTAAAAAGTTATAAAATATCGTTATCGCGGCAAAAGCCGATGCGTTTACGAGGAAATTTTTACAAGGAAAATTTACACAAAAATAACAGGAATCTTAAGAAGGTATTTTCTTATAAACAATCAATCAATCAATTAAACAGTTACTACGCTAATAATAAAAATAGTAAATTTTACTCGATTCAAACGAAACATTATAATAAAAATCTCCTAGACTAGACTTGATTCGACGCTTCATTCTCACTAATGAAACACGACAGACATCCAAACCGTACACCAACTCCGCTCAAAATCAAGCGTCCAAACGTCATTATAGTACAAGCAAACGGGACAATTTAGAAAGTGCGGCATTTTTTCCGCGGCCACAAGTTCAGAAATAAAAGCGCGAGAGTTGTATTATATCGTCGGCTTTTACGTAACGCTTATAGAGAGCCCGTGAATTCGAAATGAAACGCCAGGCGCCGAATAGTGCGAAGAGAAGCTGACCGAGCGCCAAAAATAATTCGCCATTTCTCGACGGGCATAGCGTCGCGGCAGCGTCTCGACTTTGCTTGTATATATAAAACCAGAGGACGACGCTATACGACATTTTGCGCGTATTTCGCAAGAGGAGATAATGGCGAGCGATTCTTTTTTCCTTGTGCGTAGAGAAAGAGAGCCGAGAGGTGGGGGAGGGCTCGATGCTATATTTGGATTATTTTGGTTGTAAAAACGTTGGTTGCGTGGGTGTAATAGGATTAGCACTTTTGATAAATCGACGTGTAAATTCTCTGTATTTACGAGTAATCTTTGTGAGTAAATACAAGGGGGAGTATATTATTTGTTGTATTGTGTGCGGCGGCATTTTTTGCGATGAATTTTGCGAGCGCAAATCGTTGCTAGACATCACGTGACATCATGTTTTAATTGATAATCATGACACTAATTGGTGGTTTAGTCTACTCTTGATACAATTGATATGCATACAAAACTAATTAATTGCTTGATATAAGTTTATGTGAAAATGTAATTAATATACATTTGTTCTTCGATTAACAACGAATTCAATTGACTTTTGCATATACGTGTGCATTTTGAACTTTTTAAATAGAACTTTTGATAAATAACTAATGATATTTGAATAAAAATGCTCCACTTTCTTCCTGTATTTATTATGCCTTTAGCAAAGTCTGCTAGATTACGATTGGAAAATAACGAGGGTGTTGTACTTTAATTTTGAGGCTAAGGCTACTCGAGTAGAGCGCTGAATGAAAAGGAAACTGAAACCCGTCTCATTGTTCTTCATCTAACTATTATAAGAATAGTATATAGAGTTAGTACCATTATAATTTTCTTTTCATTGTGACGCTTGGTCAGATTACAAAGCACCTTAAATATTCGCTTTTCCAACGAAAACAAGTATTCAACATGGTAATGTAAATCTCGGAACAACGCAAAATTACAGAAATTGAATTGCGTAAGGGCGCAGCGGACTCGTGGATACGGCACTGAGAGATGACTGATATAAAATAGCCGTAATAACCAGACGGTCTTATCGGCGCGCAATATTGTTAATCGAGCGATAAGTGGCGCAGTCATCGCGTTTAAGTCGATTATCATGACGACGGTTCAAAGTTCTTTGAGCCAATGCGTGTAAGTATTGCGAGGAAAAATTCTATACGGGGAAGGTTACGATGTGCGCTCGAGCGTGTGATTTGCTCTCGATAACGAGAGAGAGACGCTTTTGCGCACCTGCCGATCACGAGTCGTCGCCGCACAGAGGAATTATTGTGCAAATCGTTTTGGAAAACCTGTCGGATGTATAAATCTTGGATGAAATATTGTCGCTTTAACTGGAAGGTTCTTCATAGCGACGTCAAACTACGAGCAAACTACATTTCTGACGATGGAATTGCGCATTTTCTCGCTGGAAAATTCGAGAGAACTGCTTTTTAAAAAGATTAAAATCGACTAAGAGTTAAATAGTCGGTATTGAAATTACGTAAAATGAATGTTAACTTAACTGCTGTGTGGTGAGTGAGTTTTCTTTCATTTGAATTCAATGATTAAACGGTTTTAATAAAATTGTAGTCTGCTTTTAATGCTTTTATATAGACAAGATAAGTTTTCCACGTATCATTGGAAATGAATAGAGGACTGAATAATATTAAATACTGTACGAGTTGGAAGATAAAACATCGTTTCAAATATGTAGAACGTTAAGAGGCTGTATCTCGCTGTTCTGTTTAGATATACACGTAATTGGATAAACAAAACAAATAAAATAGATCAACGTCAATATATTATTTCACTGTATTACTAATCGCCCAAAGTAGGTATACATCGAATTCAGGACAGCAACCATTAAAGAAAAGGCATAAAAATCCAATTTTCCAGGGAATCATTCATCGTTCGCTGGGAATTACTATCACAGTCGAATCACGTGTAAGCGTAATTAAATCCCCCCTGAGATAAAATCGCCACTCTTACGCAATCTTATCGCTTCCGCGCGCCTTTATTTCTTTCTTTTTCTCTCTCGCGCTCGCGCTCGCGCTCTTGCCTAAAGTGCTTCTTCCATCAGCTTTTCCAAACAAAAGCGCGTGCACGCGCGTGGCTGCCTGGACTCAGTGACGTATACAGACACTCGCCGTTTCTCTGAAGTCGGCAAAACCTTATAATTGTGTTAGTAAGTATTACACGAGGTGGGAGTGTGGCCGGAGAACAAGTGGGCGATCGGTGCTAATCGCGATGTTTTATAGAAGCGAGTTTGTGTTATGGGGTGGAATGAACTGTTGAATTTTGGAAAATATTTAGGACAAGTAGATGCTGCATCTTTGACGAATACGAGACTAAAGTTTGGTAGCCCTATAGGTCAAATGTTCTGCTCGAGACTGATTAAACGATTATTTGACGATTTATAAAATTTTGATCGCAATAATCTTAAAAAAATTACCAATAAAAGTACGAAAATATTTTTATTATTGCTGCCTCCTACTGTTATTATTTTAGAATCTAACAAATATCATCGGTAAACATAAGAAAGTATTTTTGTTATTACTACCGCCTATACTCATATCATTTTAAACACAACGTATAAAAATTACAATAAAACTTATTTCTTTATTGGAAACAATAGAATTTAAATTTGATAATTCTTCATGTAACAATCGATTATATTAAATGCATTCAATGTGAATGAATCAACAGAAATAACTTTGATAGATGTTTGAAGAAAATTGAATGGTTTCATACTAAAGTCGATTTTGATTTTGACCGGTATATAAAAATAGCTTGAACTGTCAAAAGATAACAATTCGAGGAGGTAAAATTCTGAGACCCAGTGAATGTGATTAAATCAAAGTTATCTTGCGGTTATCATGAGTATTACGCGGAGGTCTAAAATTTTTAAGTATCTCAAATACGAGGAAACAATCATTCCGTAATGCAGTTGTCTACAAACTAATTATAGATGTGATGCTTTTGTGTTCTAAACAAAGCGGCATTTTTACAGTCCCGAATGTTTCTTATGATTGGGCATGTTTGACTTCTGATTCACAGATGATAAATCATGAAACTTGTAAGAAAATTTTCATTTTTGAGGATTTTCATAAAGGTGACATTGTTCGAGAAAGAACCTACCGAGTCCACATTAAACTAAGGTAACGACAAGTCAGTTCAATCGTGCCTAAAGACCAGGTAATAGATACAGATCATTAATAAGGTCACTTCAATCAGCTGAATCGTCGGAATCAATTGAGACGCAGAGAATCCATAAAACGGATATCGCCCTTACAGCTTCTATATAACAATAAATCATTCGCAGAATAGTCGATATCGGAAAAGGAAACATGGTCGTACAGGATGAAAAATGAATTAATTGAACGTTGTAGTGCCTGCACATGTCCGATAAGGTCTAGCGGAAGTCGGTTGATTGCAAACGCCGAGATCGACTTGGGCGATACACGGCCTTATATAAATCAAATGTGATAGACATCGAACCTCCTGGGGTAATTAACTTACACCCACTTGTTGGGGATTCGGAAAATGAAGGGGGCTTTAAAAGAGTGATAATTTCTCGCCAACTTATCTATGTGTAAGTAAACAGTTCTTGGACTGTCATTTTTATTTACAATTGCTTTGTGCATCATAACAGTGATACGCAAGTATTTTCTCAATAAAATCTTAGCCACCTAATCCGAGTATCGAACATTTATTAAGTGATGACATAAGCTCATTCAATCAGGTCCCGAAAACGACTAATTTATTTTCTACAAGTACTAAAAGTTTTCAGTAAACTCTCAAACGAACCGCCACATCGCAATGCGAACTCAATCGTCCACGCTGCCAACGTCAAACCCTCCAACCACACCTATACTCTTCCATCTGCAAGTTGCGACTAACTGGGGGGAATAAAGCGAAGGCCAATGAATCCTCGGCGACTCCGGTGACTTCTCGTCTCCCGTCGTCGATAAGCAAAGCTCTCTCACTCCCGTCAAGCGTCAAAACAAACATTACGAGCAGAAGCAGCAGAAGCAGCAGAAGCAGCAGAAGCAGCAGCAGCAGCAGCAGCAACAAGCTATCGCTCAGTGGCGCGCGCGCGAACGAACGGCCAAAAAAAATCGAGCGCATCTCGTGAACACGCGCTGATCGGTTTCTTCGCCTCGCATCTATAGACAATTCTTACAGCAAGCGCAAGTGCATCTCCCTCTCGAGGCGTAAGAGTCCCGCGCGCGGCTCGTGGATATTCCGAGCTCGAGCACACGCGCCCGCTGACGTCACGTACGGTTCGCTCTCATCTCTCTCACTATGGCTGCAGCCGTCTGTCTCGCTCGTACTCGTTTGCCGAGCGTATATCGCACGCGGCTGATGAAACGTCGCGTAAGTATTTCGACATTAGGCGACAGAGAGACTCTCTCTGCAGCGCAGAATATATATATATTGTTTATATAATGCATGCACCGTGAGACTGCGAGTTTTTCGATCCACGCATCGGTTCCGTTGGGTGAGAGAGCTTTTTCACACTTCGCGGATGCGTTTTCGGGTAGAGGAATAAGTAAGTTTTTTCAGACGCAGTACGAGATCAGGTTGTATGAGTAATAAGAGAGTCGGTTGGAGTCGGGTGGAGTCGGTTTCGGTGCGATGTATATCACATATATTTGGCGATAGATTTTCATTCTGAGAAGTCTGTTCGAGGAAGTATGTCCCAAGGTTTACGATATAACTACATTGTCGAGGGTCTGGTTTTGCGTGTTGAATGCAGCTAATTGGCTTATACAATGGCTGGCCTACGAATTTTCTTTTGGTTCGTTGCCAACGATGTTGAACGATATATACGCGTTGGTAGCATTCCGACAGAAAGGTCGGATAAAATAAAATTATTGCTAGGAATGCAAGTTATATAGTACCGAGGTGGTTTTTTTTTTTAAAAAAAGAAAATGAAAAAAAAGCTCGACCTTGGGAAAGGAGAAATGAAGTCTATAGAGTGCGCCCGAGGTGTGTTCCGAATATAACCTTTCTGTTCGAGAAAGTTTTGGGGCAAAAATTCTTTCAATCCATTTAAATCTATCGTCGATATAATTTATGCCATCGACGACACTGCGCCGACGCTTTCGATTATACTCGTATGGTTGGTCGATGACAACCCCTAATATTAAATTTCTAAGCGTAAAATTAACAAAAATATCTGGCTTCCTTCCACGCGAGGTCACTAACTATTCTCCCAAAGGTAATAAACTCCAGGTCGTAGCCTCGTAATTTTCCTCGATACACAAATATGTGGGGGCCCCGTTAATCGCTTGACACTCGATCAAGTCTTTATCCTCTTGCACCTATACAAGAAACTTCCAATCGCGGTATATAGCAATAATAAAAGAGAGCGCAGCGATACGCACAAAGCTGACGTCAGGATGAAGCAGTAGTAGTCGAGGGCATCGTTATAAGCATGTGCATGATCGACGGATGTGAATGTATATAATGTGAGCTGTATATGCAGCTCGGTAAGAAAACTAGTTCTAATCGGTACGTGTACGGCACCGATATTTCTTTTTCCGACACGTCACCATACAGAGATTCGTGAGTTATCTCGATTTTTTCGGTTCCTGTTTTAACTGGATATTATCCAGACAGGATGATATTGAGACGTAGAAAAGTGTGAGGCCGAGGATAGAGCATCATTGAGTTGTTTTATGTGTGCGTCGCAAAAATTGTAGCGATTTGTCTATTGAAATATATATTACACATATATTTAGTATATACTGTATAATAGAATATAATGCTTGACTGACCATCCGAATTTAAGAACGAAGCAATTAAAAAGATGTAATTTAAGTTAATACGAAATTTTTGTGCATAAAAAATATAGTTTAGTCAATTGACCTGGTCGTCATCGTGATATTTAATCTGCATTATTATACATTCGTATCAAGAAAACTGAACTGTTTATAAATCAAAGTATTAGTAATGTTGGAAATATAAAAATTGAAAATTTCATAATTCCAGTTTTCTTATCGATTTGTTTTGCGTAATCGGCCTCTCATTTTGACGTACCGTCGATCGCGCATGCACTGCCGATAATAGCATCCATAATATATCAATAAAATGCAGCTTAATTTTCAAATATGTTCAAACTTACAAATTATAAGTTCTATATAATTTTAAAAACTAAAATACTGTGATAATTTGTAATTTGACCCGAATTTCATAATTACAAAAAAAATCACGATATAAAATAAAGTACCAAATGAATCATCTTCCGAGAAAAAGTTTTATACTTAGAATATAAATATTTATAATATCGTTTGTTAAAGCAACACGTGGATTGAAAAAGTAAGAAATTATTCTAAAAAGCAGCGACAGTATACGATATTATGTTTGAAAAATCATATTACTCGATAAACGTCGTTCTTATATCGAAACAGTGTGATATGTTGTAATAAACTTTGGAATGCATCGCATATAAGCAATGTTACCAAACGCACTTACTTAAAGGGGAGGGGAGGAGGGGGGAGGGGGCTGTAAGGTATTTCAATTTTTTTGCATTTTTGTTTTATTTTTTAATTGAATGCGTATCTCAAGAATATTGTGTCAAAATTCCAAGTCGATTGGAGTCGTTGCTCCAGGCCGAATTGCTATACCTGCTCGATCACTTATAATCCCTAAATTTATTTTTGAAGTCCGTGTACGTCATAATTCAAAATCTACTGAACCAATCGTTTTGAAATTTTGCACCGTAATTCTTCACATAATTCACCAGGTATACCTGGCAGCTTTTTTTTTAATAAATATGAATTTTACAATAACAAATTAGCCGATTTTTTTTGCGAAAATCGCTTTTTTGGCTTCCAAGTGCTACGAAAAATTGAAAAATCGAAAAAAAAATCCTCGCAGGGTTACCGGTTCTCCTCGAGAAACATCTCCTTTAACAAATGCATTGAGATTTTTTTGTTTCAGACAATTCTGTTACGAGTTATGATGTACACCGAAAAACAAGTTTTTTTCGAGGTGCCTCCGGAGATTCACTGTCACTCGCTCAATTTTCAATATTTTGCAATGGAAATTTAGGGAAATATTGTTCAATTATTGTATTATCATATGGAAATTGACTGAATAAACTAACACCATCTGTATTGAAAAAAAAATTCTTAAAAACATGCCTTTTTTTCACCGAATTAACCTTACCCTTAACCTTGATATTTTTTCTAAAAAAATATCAATTTTAATTTGCGTCAAATATTAAAAACATACTTACGATTTTTAATAAATCAGAGAAACGTTTCTTTCGTCATAGACATGAAATACTTAAATGACCTCCATTTCACAAAAAGCCGATTACAAGTATAAACATTAATGCTTTTTATTAATATGATTGACAGCGTCTGGACTTGTAAATCAATGATAAAATATTTGTATTGAAGTTTCGTTGATTGATTGAAAAAGGGATTTACTGTTCATATTTATAAATGATATAAGTATATTGTCATAAAAATCTTTCGTCTGGGAATTCGGATTAATAATTCATTTTTTTGATAAAGCTGGTATCAAATTTGTCCTCTACCTTGAGTTTTCATATAAATTCAAATCGTCTTTTAGTAACGTTATTAGGACTTATTTTTAACATTTCTTTTTGAAATCTGCTTATGATATGAATTCGATACGAAAAATACTTCGCTGGTTTTTTCCTTAAATAATATTTATCGGTAATTTCCTATGCTTCATGCAAAAGAATTGCGAAAAATGTTGACTGAAGTACAGAAGTGTAAGAGCTCTATTCAAGCTGATATTCGCGATAATTTCGATCGTTGTACGGGTCAAACAACCTTTAACAATCTCCTGTTGATTAGCTCTTATCGCGTTATACGAAAAAAAAAGATTAGTTCACTTTCCTGACCAGTAAACTGGAAATGTTTGTAGTATAGAGCTTTTTAACTAAATAAATAGGCAAAACTAAAATGAAATCGTAGATCAAATATTTGGGCTTTTAAAAATATGGGAATTTTTATAATGAATACAATTATATACTACGAAAGAAATTGCAATATTATGATTGTAATATTTAAAGTAAGCTGTATAGAATGAATGAATTTTTTTCATACTAATACAAATATTTAGTCTATTTCTAAGTAATTTTTTTTAAGATTTATTTGACAAGCAGTTTAAAACAAACATAAATTTTTGCTATGCTCATCAATATTATTAGCCTTGTAATCCAACACAATAAAATTTGTTATTCTTACACAATGTAACTAAAGTAAGCTTTTAATATATGAATCTTTTTATAAAGTATCACTTTAGCAAAGTCTTTATTTTTTTTACCATTGATAACGAAAGTAGATCTCCTTAACAAAGTTCAAATGTAAAAGAAGTCGTGTAAAAGCATTAATGTGAGTCTATACTTTGCGATATAGACACACGCACTCACACATGCCGATACGTCTGTGTGCATGCCTCGAGCAGAGAGAACAGCTGGGAATGAAGGTCAGTCGCGCGCGACGCGCGTGCGTTGAAATCGGCGGACGTCACGGTATATCCGGATAAAGTAAAAGAGAGAGAGAGAGAGAGAGAGAGAGAGAGAGAGAGAGAGAATGCACTGGTGAACGGGCGGGAGGAAGATAGAGCGATAGAGACGACGAGCCCCCGGCATCGGCAAATCAGACGTCAGTGAGAGGAAACATCTTTCTGTCTCTGTTAGTTGGAAAAACGAGGCGAAATCGTGGCCTGTTTGCGATCGCTGCGCCGTAACGCCAACATTACTTTCATGGTACATTGGTACGTCTACATTTACCGATTTTTTAAATTTAGTATAAAATAAAAAAAGTTAGAATACTACAAAATCAGGTTTTTAATTCTGCTTGATAAATTGAATATGAAAAAGCTTTGGAAGCTCAAAAATTCTGCTTGCCCATTGAATTCATATGTGCAAAACGGAAAAGAATGTATCGCAATACTGATCTCAAAGTATTCGTACCATTATAATCTCTATTGAAAATTATATTTCAAATCATTGGTTTTTTTTTATTTTCAGCTTTGGTACTTCGCTGTACTTTTTTGGTCTCACCTACTACAATTTTCAAGACTTTTGCTAATTCAAAATTTAGTTTTTAAAATGTTAGCAATATAGTGTTAGATAAAGCCATATTTGATATTGTTCCTAATTACATTTTAATGCAAAATCAAACTCAAAAGTAAAACCTTTTTATAAAAATTCAACATTTATCGTTACCGAACTGATAATTGATCATTTTCTCGTTATATTTATAGCTTATTAGCAACAACTAGACTCTTTACTATAATAGCATTTCTATTTTTATTATCATTTACTTGATTAATTTCTATTCTGTATTTATTACTTTTTGCAACTATTTATTTTATACAATGTTAATGTTCGATCAGAAACTAAGTCTTTAGCTGATCAACAACAGCTCCCACAGGTTTAAATATTTGATCAAAAACCACTCCTGTTGATATTTTTTGTTACATTGATTATTTTAAATTCAGTATTAATTATTTCTATATTCTTATTGTTTTAAAGGAAAGATAAGACCTGCACATTTAACAATAGTGAAAGTAAAGTTAAATACTTCATTTTTTTTTTAAATATGAATTATTTTATTTAATTAGAAATCAAATCAAACTTAAAAAAAAATCAAGATTTCTATTATTTTGTACAGATAATAAGTATGTATTCAATTAGGTTTGACTTCTTCGAAATATTTACGGTAGTTCTATTACGAAAATCGACCTTAATTTTAAACATATCAAAGATTCTGATGAAAATATAGTACAAGAATTAATATTATATGGAAATAGTATACATAAAGTAACAAAAAACAATGGAACAGCAATGGAAACAAAATTCAATTAAATACGGTCGCTTTTATTTCTGAATCGTTTACAATTCAGTTCTCATTTGATTCCTTAATTAATTTTTAGGAAGAATAACCGATATCAAAAATAAAAAATTATTAAAACGTTGTAATTTGTAAATTTGGTTTCCGTTGTCGATATCTACTTTTACATTAACAAAATTCACAAAAAAATATTTTTCGTCACTCTACGTATACTACTTCAAGATAATATTACTTTTTATATACTTACTATATTTTTATCAGAAACTTTTATACAAATGTTTAAAATTAAGGTTGACCTTCACAATATAATATAATTAAAAAAAGTTTCCAGCTGTCAATCATTTCTTCGATGGGAGATTCAAAATCCACTTTTTATATTTTTTCTATAAATAAAACTTACCGTAGTATGTCGCCAATATTGAATGAGCTCATGAATATCGGAAGTAGGCGCGTAAAGAAGAAAATCTCTCCATTCATTATAACTAATGTTTAAACTTCCATCCTTATCCATTCTGTAAAAAATATTAGTATGAATGTAATTTATTAAAAAAAAATAATCGAAATAATTACGTGATTCTAAAACGTTTTAAAAATATGTTTTGAATTTAATTTATAAACTAACTTGATTAATATACCTTTGAAGCAGTTTTTTGGCCTCTTCTCGTTCCATTTCAATGCCGAGGTCTTTAAATGCCTTTATTAATTCTTCTAAGTCGATTTTACCTGTAATATAAAATTTACGAATTAAATTGAATTTCCATTAAAAAATAATTTAATTTTAAATCTTTGTGGCATAATAATATTCTACATTTTTTAATTAATAATAACTTTAATTGCGCAGGTGATATTAATAAATGTCTGGCATTGTAACGCTTAATACCGTTTAACAACTTACCATCCCTATTCTTATCGAGGTCGGTAAATTGAAGGCGTAAATTTTTCTCGTGCTCTCGTACATATGTGATGAATTCTTTCAGACTGATATCGCCACTTTTAGTTTGATCTGAACGAGCTAAAAATTTCTGAAAAACAAATTATTTCCTTTATCAGGTACGTAAAAACAGAACAAAAAGTGCGTTCTAAAATTAAACAATGCTTTAAAATTTATTTGTTTTAGTCATAAATAAAGTGAATTAAAGCAATACGCTAAAGATTGATCTATTTTTTAAAGCGAATATATTTGTCAGTGTTAGATAATAAAATTTTAACACATGGAACAAGTACAAGGAAAAGCCTATTGAGTCGAGTGAAACCGTACAAAGCATTACATAAAGCTCATCAGGTATTCTTACAATTTTTTCTAGACAATCAAAAAACAAAATCATTTAGCAAATGAAATAAAGATTCATAAATACCTCTAAAATCCGTTAATCCAATTTAAGCTTTATATTTATTTATTATGCATATTTCAAGCGCTTCTATATATATATTAACGAAAAAATGTAATCATACATATTGCGAACTTGCAAACAAAAGAAAATGAGTTGTAATATTGTCACAATATGAAATGTACTACTGTGTTCGAATATAGAATGCAAAGGGTTGACATTAAGCATCTAATGTTTGCTCGTAATGTTAACGCGAACGAATTTAGCTTCGTCCTTCTTTGCTGAATACAAAATTAGTACTTATGTAAAGATTTTCGCATTGTGAATGCAAATCCAATATTAGGATTGTCGCCCCGGTCCTGATGGAAATAGCAGCTTTAACTTGGCAAATAAATTGAACCGTGACTAGGTAATGTAGTACTTAGTACTTTAATTAAACCAAATTATCAAAATATTCATTCGAAGATTATTCACTTTATTTTATTTATTTAAATATTAAACTATTTATGAGCGAACTTGAATATTTTGTTTAAGCATTTTTATATCTACTCAACCCATTTCTGTTTTAGCTGAAGGATTTGGTTTCAAGACGTAAGTGCAAGCAACTTATATTTAAAAAAAAATAAAATCTTAAAAAAGTAGAACACATACATACCTCATACTTTATGTATTGCTAGCTAATTTTTTGTTTCATTACTGAACTGTCTATAAGTACATATACAACTTCATCCATCTGAGTGAGTGTTGTTATAAGTACAGGGTAGTAAATTCAAAGATAGAAGATTAATATTTTTACCAGGTAATCAAAAATCTACATGGTAAAATCTTTCTTTACTTTTCAATCCACTACAGTAAATCCAACCAAATTGTCATTCAATCATTCAAACCACGTTCATGCTCATTGCATCAACAACCAGATAAATATAGAGTGCGCCGAACCTGAGCATATCGTTCGTGGACGCCAGCCTTGTGCAGTGCCCTGGAAAGATCGTGTACGTCGATGCGGCCGTTGCCGTCTAGGTCTAAGCTGTGGAAGAGCTTGCCGAGCCTCTCCTCGTCCGAGGCCGGCAACTCGTGTACATAGTGCACAGACGGCGGCGTCGCCACAGCTGCTGCTACGTTCTGGGCGCCCCTTGCTAAATTTCCCGATGGCATCTTGGATCGTGCAACAGTCTGCCTTTCCTTGTATAACTCCTCTTATACCACCTCCTTCTCTCTTTCTTTTTAGTTGTTTGCGTTGGGTTTTTCGGCGTTAGTTTCGCAGGTTCGAGATGCCGGACTGAGTTCAGGCGTAGCGAAACACCTTCCAATTCAGCTTGCTTAGTCTTGTGGACCTTGAGCTGGACATCTTTACGGTTCCTTGGAAGTGCGGATACGATCGATGCTGCTGAAAGAATTAAATATTGTTGTAATGCGGTACGGCATGGGTGATTATAGCTGTATATGAGATTTTAGACTTAATGGAAGGAAAGGTAACGTTTTATTCTCGAGAATGGTTCGAACACTTTTTTCCGAACTAATTAAATTTGATTACGACGTTAAAAATTTTATTTCACGATAAACGGTTTAGTAGAGTGAACATTATTATATTTCGAAATTTTTCGACGAAGACGTCAAATGTTGTAAAAAAATACATTTTGTAGTAAATGTGAATCGAGTTTCGCAAAATTACATTGACAATTGAAACTTTTTTAGGAAGAAAGGCACATCTTGTACAGAAATTATACAGATGTTTAACGTCAAAAATTTCGGAGATAAAAATCGCTATAAATTACGGACGATTTTTCGACGATATTACACCGAGGTGCTGACAGAGATTTTTTTCCAAAAATCAATCTCTATTTGTATATATTTCGTTAATTTAAAAGATGATAAGCAAGGAATATTTTCGACCATAGCACATCCCCCCCGTAATATTCCGATTATCTATGCAGCTTAACCCATTAAGTAAGTTTTCAACGTGATTATTTCTTATGTTATCGGCTTTGAAAAAATTCTGTTTTCATATATTCCGACGTGA
Organism: Megastigmus dorsalis; assembly: GCA_900490025.1. Taxonomy (NCBI): domain Eukaryota; kingdom Metazoa; phylum Arthropoda; class Insecta; order Hymenoptera; family Megastigmidae; genus Megastigmus; species Megastigmus dorsalis. Next base: position 23,386 of record UELU01144315.1, read on the forward strand.
AATTTCACGCTCTTTCAGAATCCGTAGTCCGATTTGAACATAAAAAACGTGAAAAGGTATCCCCTTATAATTATGATCAGAGGAGATCATGGCAGTTGAAGTTTGACAGAAAATTTTTATATTAATGTTAAACAACCCCATTTTTACAAAATGCGGCTGAAACAAAATTTTGTTTAATGGGTTAAAACAGAAGGTTTATTAGTTTCAAAGTTGGTTTCAAATTAAAAATTCAGCCTATCGTTACTCGAGATAGAAATACAATGAAGAGAATATTTATTGATCAAAACGCATTTAAAAATATAGCAATATACAAACGCAATGAAAATGTCGAGCATAAAAAGCTGAATACATTCTCCACGGTACAGATATTTCTTGTCGATCAAACCATTAACGATATCTCTTCTGTATAAGTTAATGTTCAATCAGTTACAATACAAGTCTATAACTATATGTACGAGTAATCATATTACCGCGGACTTATTACTTCAATTTTCAATGCGGTAAGAGTGTATTATTACACAATCTCAAAATGATAAAAAAAACAATCGATTTGATAGAATAAGAGTTACAAGTCACGCAATAATCCACTTGTCTATGATATATACAGTTTATATTATATTATTTTGCTAGAAACAAAACAATATTCTTTTAAATATTAATATTATAATATTAATAATATTCTTTTAACACTCGGAACAATAAATTATCCAAATAAAAATTATTATAAAACTCGAAGTAGGCAAACGAATTAGAACTTGCAAAACCGTAAATTCTGAAAGTAATCATTCATACGGTTGAATAAAGTTAAAATTAGAGACCAGAAATAGGTATTCACGCGATATTAATTTGCATAGAAGAGTTTCGCGTAACACGTACAGACAGTCTCGAAAATTAGAACAATTATCTTGAATTTTATTCACGTGAATACGCGTTTACCTTGACCTGCGATATAGATACGCGAAAAGCAAGTTTTTGAAATAAAATTTACTAAATATTAGGTTTTTTGTTTTTGAAAAACTTATTTTATTCTAGAACATTTAATGTATATATATCGGAAAAAACTTAATAAAATTAAAAATGAAAGTTTCACAGGCATATAAGCGGTCTCTATATAAACTTGTAAATTTTTCTTACTACAGAAATAGCATCGTTAGTAGAAGTAATGGTATAAATTCTACATCTATATTTGAATTTGAAGTCGAGATAATTTCAATTTTCGGTAAAACTAGATTCTGAATAAACTTTGCATTCCATCCGAAACGATGTTTAAAGATTCGGTCAAAAACTTTCTTCTATACTAATATTTGCCCTAATGGCTAAAAGTTTAGGTAATATTCCTAAAAAAAGAATGTGCTAATATAGATATATGGTTAAGTTTAATCTTTTCTTTCGCCGAAAAAATTGTTCAATTTTAAATACAAGAATGTCATTTTCAAGACCAAATTAAGTTTCACAAACTCCTAAGCGAATTTCTACTTTATTGCTCTAGGAAAATTCTCTAGTTATTCAAGATATGGCATTCAATTTATACATACACGACGTGAAACAAAATGCAAATTTTCTTTGATGTCTAATTTTACACGCATTGCACAGAAAATTGAAAAACAGTGTGCATCATTTAAGTTATAACTTCAACTATTATCACATTTTTCTATATAAACATAGCGAATCATTTTAAAGTTAATATTAACGTACAAACCAAATGTAAATTTATAACCTACGCATTGCAGAAATTGGAATTCCTTATAGCATTCAACGAAAATATCGATCGCATTGCATTCAAATTCACTTCGGCAATATTATAAGATACTAAAAATACTCCACAATATCTGCGAGTCACCTCTTTTTAAGAATAAAAGCTCTCATCGCTTTAACGCGATCCCTGGATTCACGGAATCACGGTACAATATCAAAAATAAGAGAGACGGAATTCATTTCATCCGGCGACTGACTATATAAGCGCAGTGAACACAAGTCCATGGGGAAATATGTATGGATCGTAGGGTAACATATATATATAGAACGGAAAATTAATGCCGCAGTGGGGATGGAAAATTGAGCGGCTTCTTTAGCGCGCGCTTTTCAGGTTCCGCACTGCGGCAGCTGTCCTCTTTCTCTCGACGCCTCTCCATGCACGCACCAAGCACACTTTTTTACCGATTATGGCTTATTCTATTGTAAAACCGTTAAGTTTCTTTCCCCGAGCTAAGGGGAAAGGCTAAGCATTAATGATCCGCGCGTATATACACGGTTTTATTCAGTCCGCGTAAAAATTAACTTTTTTAAATTAACTGTTGGGAGCTTTTTATTAACGTTTGCTAATACGAATTTTATAGTTTATAAATTAGTAGATCATAAATGCAAAAAATATTTATTTTACTGAACGTAAAATGAATGTTTTATCTTGTCGATCGCGCACCGCATTTACTGTGACTTAATTTATTGACTCTAACTGTCTGCGATTTAATTGCACAAATGTTTGAAGGAAAATAAAAGCGAATTTGTCGGCTGCACTTACAGAAAATGGAAGTTTTTTTTTAAAAAAAAAAGTCTTTTTGTACGAAAACGATTCTATAAATTGTATTTTATGTTCATCATTAAACAGCACAGATCAAGTAATTGATTTATAGAGTACATTATAAGAGAAAACGTAACGTAAATCGGATTTTCTCATGCAATAACAGTAATTATATTTTAATTGCTATTTATGGATTCGTTGATAAAAAATAATTTTCTGGGTCACGGGCAATTTTTGCCGCCATGAACACGGCATAAAAACTAAGGTTAATATCCAAACAGAAATTTTCATGATTCAACGAAAAAAATCATTTCAACTTTTTATTTTTAACTGTAGATATTTTGCATTCTATTCACCATCAAGTATAAAAATTACGCGTGACATCAGCAAAAAAATGTACTTTAGATATTCTTTTATCTTTTTAACAAAAAAGTTTTTCTTTAACAATGCAAAGTCCATCTTTTCATCATACTCATTAAAGACAAAACATTTCGTAACCTTTTCTCCACAAGAAAGATCTAAAAAAAACGTATCTCTCAATAGACGACTAAAAACAATCATCGGAATACTGAAAACAATTAATCTCCCATGTAAAAACAAAATGACACTGACAAAACACTCAAACCACACGCAAGTACCTGTACTTCAGTACAAAAAACAACATAAAATTCTGGGAAAAAGTGCAACACTGTAGACTACAGAACTCGGAGGTCAGACAAATTCTTTTCACACCGTGTCACACCAAGCCCAAACAAACGCTCCAAAACGGGCGAAAATGAATTTCCCATCGCACCAACAGCTGACTACCCGTCAATCACCGTATCTTGTACCATTCAAAAAAACGCGACAAAAATCCAATTCTTGCACCTCTTCCGAGCGTATAGTCACACCTACAACCTACAACCTGCAACACGTACCGAGCTAACACACCCGCCTCGTGCCCCATTTTCTCACCCTATCACACCCTCAAACCCATCCCCCACCACCAAAAGCACTCTTCCCCTCCCGGCAAATCAAACTACAACACGCCAGAGTAAAACTCGATAAAAGAAATTTGAGTACCTACACTTTCTCTCGGCAGCACGCTGCACGCGACGAGGCGCGACACATATCTAAACGTGCCGGCGCGTGTGCGAATCCGACACACGCGTTGCATACCTCATCTATCCTTCTCGCGTATATACATATATGTATATATATGCCACGAAAAAGCGGCGAGAGCTGCTATACGGGTGTTCCGTCAGCGCTGGCTGGACGTCGATCGAACGTATCTCGCGCTCTCACTCGCACTCGTGGTGTACTACCGCTACAGTGCGGCCCCCACGAGGAGGCGGGGGGTGAGGGGGAAGGGCAGCGGGGGGGTGACGAGAGCGGAAAAAAGGCGCGAGCGACAGCTCAAGGCACTCTCACCTGTTCTTTTCCCTAAAATCGGCGTTACCGTCCAACGGCACCACTTCCTTCTGCCAATGCGTTGTACATTCGATGCTAGTGTTGCAATGGGATTGTCGGTTCTGGCTTAGGCGAATAAGGCATGTCCTCTCTCCTTGCGCGAGTCACGACGACGACGAGACCGGAGACGCCTCCGATCCTTGATGATGCGCTCGCTCGATTTAGCGTCGTTCCAGATATGGTCCAGGTGATCCTTGTCGATGCACTTATTACTTGGGTCAATTGATGTATTTTGCGAGCGAGAGAGTGACGAGACAGTAAGTATAATGTGTGTCTGCGAGGCGCGCGTGGCGAGAGAATTCGCGAGGTTCAAGACGAGAACAGAGAGGGACGATATAGTCATATAGATATGCAGCCGCGGCGATGACGGGATATTCGCGCTAGTTCCTGGAAATTTGGAAATGCGACGAGCTATACGCGACATCTGCGACCGGTCAAGTAGAGAACGCGCAGGCTGCCGATGCGTACGAGGCTGCAATTTTTTTTAGGATTTTAAAAGTGGCCCGCGAAATCTCAAGTGACTCAAGAGTCAAGTGTGCATGGGTAAGTACTCGACTTTGGGAAGATTTGGATCGAACGTAGGACGTACGCGGCGATAAACGCGAACGTGTATCCAAAAATGATGATAATCTATTTCTTTAATCATTTAAAAAAATTAAACCGTATATAGTTTTTTTTAACAAAATCAATGTCTACTCGATGATATAGGATTATTTATTACCCATATGAGCAGCAGCACTTAGTGGTGCCGTAATTGTTATTACACTGCCTTGTTTGCTGAGCGATAGAGTCGCGATAAGCAGCGTAAAATGCGATTAAGCTGCAGTATATTTGACATTTAGTTGCTCCGTAATCGTAAAATGTTTTCCTTTTAAGTTTTGTCAAGTTAATCTTTCTGTGTACTTACACTAAATAAATAATTATATTTTAAAAATAAGGTTTGGACATTCATTCAGTAAGGTGTAAATTTCTTGAAAAGTTCAGATACATTTTTAAAAGACAAAAACATGTTCAATGCTAAAATTTCATCATTAGGAAGTGTAAATAAAATTTAAAGGCGTACTGAGTATATAAATATATTACACTTTCGATCGCATTACATTTCTTGCAAAGGAAATACAGAGAAAATAAATTTTGACGTCTTATGCAAGAAGAACAAAACAATATTCATCGCACCAACGAAAGAACTATGAACAGAGTGAATTAGAAATCAGCATTCAGTTTAGTCTTTTTTTTTTACAAATTCGATTTCGCACTAGTGTTGTGCTGTAATGCTTGAAGTTGAGGAGATATTGCTGAATAACAAGCTATTGACACATTTTTCACAGTAGTTTATCAATTAATTCACAATCCTTTTTTCATATAAAAGTATATAAACAAATGAAAAAGTACCTTAATATAATATGACACTAATAATTATTTACTGGACTTCAAACAAATTTAAATTAGTTCTAATACAAATCTATAATTGGATGTAATTATTAAGCACTGATATAAACTTCCGGTATCAAAAATTAGAAAATCTTTTTTATGATAATTAGTGAAGATATAAAGAACATCTCAACATCAAATCAAGTTAAAGCAATTATACATTTATTCCATTATTAAGCGTTCTTTCATATGCAATTTATCTCTCGTGAAAAGCACAAATTGTAAAAATTATCAACACTCATATAGAGTATATCGTCGTCGCTACAAATCACGCACTCCCATAGAAAAAATATGATTCAAAAAGGCATTCCAACGATAAAGATTCTTAGCTCATTCTAAGCTTCGTAATTTAGGCAGTAATACGAGCGAACGTTGGCTGTTTTTATTATTTCGTCATTTGAACGTGATAAAAAAGAAAGATTTTGTCGTGAATGATTCGGTTCCATTCGCGACTCAAGTGAATCAACATATTTTGTATCTTAATAATTACAATTTAAAAGTTAATCTTAGATTAGTGTTTGATTAGATTAGATTTTTGAAAGTACTAAATAATTTTAAACAGATTTTTACTACACTTGTACACTGCAATTATTTGACTAAAACCACTATGAATTTTTCATTGTATGACATCCAATGAATTTCATCACTGGCAAATAAATGTAACACAAAAAGTAGATTTTGGAAATTCAAGAATTACTTAAAATATTATTAATGTAAAATCATTCTGATTCAGAAGATTCGCAGTAATAAAATTTCAGTTTAATTAAAAGAATGTTAATGGCTATTTTATAAATCAGTAATGTCATTTTATACAAGAATCCATTGTAATTTAAATAAATAATATCACTTTCATTCAAGATCAAAATCATTTATTTTTATTTTCATAATAGTTGTATTAATAATACACAAATATTAAAGATATATTAATATTTCCGTATTAATTTAGTAGCAACTGATGAGAAAAACGTCTTCGCATTTTGCACTGCCAACCAAGTTTTTTTTTATTCACGTTACATTAAGATGCAACCGAATATTTTGTTATGTTTACAAAGGTTCTTTTACTATCGCAAGCACTTGATACGATTAAATCATAAGCAATAATAAGTATCGTGTAATTTATCATTATTTCGATAAATAAAATTCAAAATTAAAAATTTCTAGCCAGATAGCAAAAAGTTTCTTTGTTAACACTACAGCATCAATTGGACGCCCAACAATAGGTAAGAATCATTTGTATTTCCTCCTTTTCTGACTCGTGTACAATTCAACTTTCATAAAAAGAAGCATAAAATTGATCCAACTCCATGATCGATGGCGAATAATCGTTTTTTTTTTATTATTATCTTTCGTTGAGCGTATTTAAAGTATTTCCTGCTTTTCGTAAAAAGTCGCATACCGATATGTATATATCCATATACTTACGGTATCATAATGTTCAAAAGAAAAGAACCCTTCTGTAAGTTTTCATCGCACATATGTAAGTGTACGTGTTTTTCAATATTTTGTATTTTTTTTGTTCTTTTATTGTTAATTTTTTATACCATTAACACAGATACGCGCGTATCATTTATCGTCGTACATATATAAATTTACATGTTTAACATGCAATTAATCTGAAGCTCGCACAAACAGTATTGCTGCGCTTTTTACTTCCCATTGTTTACACAGCCCTCCTTACTTTTATAATTATTATTTATTCATTTAATTATTTTTTTTTCTCTATTTTTCAGTCTACTTACTCGGCATACGCGCTATAATGTTATTCTCCCTGGTGGAAATTTTTCTTCAACAATTTCACTCGTTTTGGCTTAAAAAGGTTTGTAAAAGTACTTTTTATAGTAAATGGGGTACCCATATAAGAATTATTGTAATTTTTATCATTTAGAGTAACTACAAAAGAAACATTGTCTTGATTTAAAATTCTCCGTTTTTTTTTAAAATCGATATCGAGTATCAAGTGTAATAAAACATACAATATTTTGCTCAGTATATAGTTTTTGTTTCAAGGCGAAAAAATTTTTTTACGATAGTAATGACTTTAATTGAATTTAATAACATATAATTATTTAAAATTTCTAGAATAAAAAAACATCCGCCAGGGATAAAAAAGGGAGACGTGCGAGTGAAGCGACCAAGTACTTGCCATGTTAAGAGATTCAGCGTAAAAGTAAGCAACATTTTATATTAAAAGAAAGAGAGAGAAACATATTCTTACAAGTGAAAAACGTAAATACAAGAAATCTAAATCGAACGATAACAAGCTTTGAAAATACGGTTGTTTTCGCAATCAAACAATTAATGGGAAAAAGAAAACTTTATACTTCCCACTACAGTCTGTTTTATTTTTATGCAAAATTGTATTTCAGCTTATGTTATGAACCTTGTAACTGTAGAGAGAAGATGAAGTTAAATTTGACAAATCAAGTGGATGTCATTGCACCGTTGTCTCTTTGTCGCGAGAAATCGATTATGTTCCAGCAAAACATTTCATTGTATATAATTTATTGGCTTTTTTCTCCATCTTCCTCGATTACTTAGAAGATTAAAAAAATGACAATCGGAATGATTTTATTTAAAATTTCAAGCTAGAAGAAAGTAACAACATTAACGAATTCTCCGACGCAATGAAGGAAAGTATTTTTTTTCACAAAAAATATTATGCCAGTACATATTCGGTTTCTCCAAAAAGGTATAAAAATAATCCTACGCTTTTACGATTGACGGTTTGCCATCTCCCAATATCTGGTGATCTCGTAAAAAGTCTATTAACACTTCCAATAAAACTGGAATCCATTATACAATCGACTATACATTATGTATCATATAAAAAAACTAGAGTCAAATAAAACATAATTCCAATTTGATAGTTTTTTCTTTTTTTCCTTCCTCGTAAAGTGACGGTGCATCCTTACGAAAAGAAAAAATAAACGAACGCATTAATAATTCTCGAACTGCGTAAAATCGAAAACGTAATAAGAAAAAAAAATAATATTATTCGAAACAATGCTAGTAACAGAAAAACAAAAAGGGTAAAAAGCGAATATATGATAATCGACAAAATCTTTTGTTCCCCGTATTGAAATTGAAACGAAGAGAGGAAAATGCAGAGCCAGATCAAAGTAAAATTTTTTATTAGTAAAGATGTACTTTTTTATCTATGTAAACACGCGGGAAGCCAATGTGACTCTATATATATATATATATTGCTCAAAAGTAAAGTCCGCAGAATCGAACTTGATTTAAATATAACAAACAAAGAAAAAAAACATTGAAGAATCTGTAAAAACTTTGTTGGGCTCGTGTATCGTAATTACAGACAATTGTAATTTTTTTCTTTTGCAACAAGGAAGAGACATCATTATTTATCTAACTTATACGTTAAAGTTTAAAAGAATTTCATAGAATTTTATACTTCATAAATAAAGTAAAAGAATTTCATAGAATTTTATACTTCATAAATAAAAATTTTTAAGATGGATGAAACCATCATTATAATTATAATCAGCAAATGTATAACTATACATAAAGTACATTGAGAAACTCTTATCTTATCTTCCAAACTCATATTCTTTTATTTCTTAACTATTTAAAAATTTGGCATTAAAATACAAAAGATAATAATTGCTTTATTTATTGCAGTTTATATAAATCCAAATATTTTATTCGGTATTTAATCTTCAATGTCAAATGATGTTTGTCATTTAGCAATTTTCAAATACATACACTTCTAATTAAGTATCTAACAGATTTTGTTTAGGTTGGTATAATCTGTAATAATTTTCTATTGTAGAAAAAAATATTAGATGTACTTTAAACATAATGTCTCTTCCCTATTGCGAATACCAGTCTTTATCGTTTATCGACTTTGAATATATATTTATATATATATTTCATTTATAAATAGAATAAGAGAAATGCTTTGCTCCTTTCTAGGCACAATAAACAATGTTCTTTTTTTACGCGTTAGTAACGACGAAAACGTTTTCGCATCAACGCTGTTACTTTTCTCTATTGATTAAGAAAAGATTTTTTCTTTAGAGAAAAAAGTTTTTTCGTACCTAATATGCATGCAGTTTGTCAACGTAAATATATATCAGCACATGATCATATAAAATATATAAATATATGTTATACAATCACAAATTATTATAGTACGTAGACAAAAATTATGTATATAGTCGAGGATGCTTTTTTTCATCTCTAAGTCCTCAAAGAAAACATTTTTTTTGCGCTTTTTGCTTGTATATTATATATAAACGTATGAATTTCTCTTAAGCAAGATCGTAAGAAGTATTTCTTTATAGAATTTCGCGAGTGCACGAACATTATTATGCCTAATGCATAGAACGACTTTACCCCAGATGTACTTTTTTAATTAACTATATAATAATATGCAAATCTTTTCATAATGGTAGTTTATTTTTTAATTATTTTCATTTATAGAATCGAGGCGATCGAGACCTTGAAATTTGAGGACTCATATCGTTCATTCATCATATATATCTCGTTTTAATATAAAAACAATAAAAATTTGTCTTTTAATAAAACTAAAAAATAAACAGATAGATACGTGTGAAAAAGGGCTTTTAAAATTTATATTTATAAAGCACACTTGAAAATACATTAACTACTCGCGAAGAAATAGAAACGTAAGCATTATTTCTGAAATTTCAAGATCTCCTCTGACACACTTTAATTCTTCGATCGTTAATATTTTCAACATTTATATGTTCTTCTCTACTTAAAACGTATCTATATTTTCGCGTAACCTTTTAAATCCAGGTCAATTAACGTGTGTTTTATCGTCTCCCAGTACATATCGTAGCGATATCAATGAGTTTCGCCCTACCTGCACAGATATATAAATAAATATACTACACTCTGTCATGTTTATAAAACATTGACGATTAATTTCTGTTAAATTTTAACAAATCTCCCCCTCTCCATACAACCCTCTTACACATTTGTTTTTGTAAAACAATTTTTTCCTTTTTTATCGGACTGTATAAATTATTTTTCAATGACTATGGAGAAGCACTCATTCATCGGAGAATCCTTCTTTATTAGGATCTCCGAAGTCCAGAATGCGATAATTAACATTCCAAATTGTCACAGCTGCTTTGCTTTTGTTCTTATTTTTTTTTTTCAATTGCATCCACTCTACACCCAAAAGTACGAATCTCTCAGTTTACAATAGTGTTTAACCTCATTGAGGTTACATTATATCTAACGAGATTCGTACTTCAACGAAGTAGCTATGGAATTTTTGAGAGTAAAACAAAATAGATATGGTTACATATCATCGCGTTGAAATAAATTCTGCGGAATTTTTAAGGCTATATACAAACAAATTAGTGAAACACCCGACCAAACGCATGTATACTCCTAAACGCACCCTAGAAGAAATTTTGATGAAAAAAAAAAAATAAAAAAATAGCAACACAGAGTACAGCATCGTACTATTTGACTTTGATATCTAAGGGCTTGCGAGAACTTTGCAGATGTCTTCATCACTTCTTTACATCTTCCTCTTTGGACCAGCGCTTTTCATGCTCTTGCAGTTCGGATTCCCATCGAAGTTCGAATTCTCGCATATCATTCGCAATATCCGCTTCGTACGTGTCCTCCTTTAAATTAGAAAAAACATTTTTGTAGATTTGCATACAGTTTAAAAGTCGATTACTAGAAAAAAATTTTAAATAATTTAAGCTTTCGATAATTGATTTCAATTGATTTAATCATTGGCTGATGGAAGCAATATGCACAACAACTCTATACAATTCTAAAAAACAGAAAATTTTCAGTTGTACTTCAAAACAAGAAATAAATATCATTATAAAATCATTACAAATTTAAGTGTACGCTCTGTAGATAAAGAATAATTTAAGAGTCACCTCTTCAGATTTGAAGCCACTATTAGAATTTTGATTTGTCATAAGATTGACGGGGGGTTGAATCCAAGCCATGTTGCTGTAGGGACTCCAATTGCACACATCCTTTTCCTTTTCACGGATCCCGGCCTCGATCATTTGTAGTTCTTGCGCAAGCCTTTCACCTTCAGTATAAGTTGCTCCTTGTGTAGCAAGCTGCCCAAATGGGAAGAAGATTAAGTTATAAATTATTTAAATTAAATTTAAATTAATTATTAGCATATAAATATTAAAATTATTAAGCATACCTTTAAGTCATTAATTTTTTTCTCCAAGTTTTTCAGCTGCTGCTTCACTTTTTGTGATTCAATTATCAGGCTGAAATAATATTATTCATATTTTGAAATTAGAAATGAAAAATGCTTATAAAATGAAAATTAATGTTTTGGTAAACTTACTCTTTTGACATACAATCTTGTCGAGGAATTTGCATTTGGGAATTAGAGTCTGAAAGATTGCAATTAAGGGTAATGTATGCATCACTGAGACTGGAATTGGTAATTTGTTGCATTCCTCCATTCGTACCAATAGCAGTGTAAGCTAAAAAAATAATTGACTTTGTTTTATTTAATTTTATTAACTAAGCACAATTTATTCTTACAAAACTTACGTTGGTTGTAAAATCGAGAAGTTATAGGACTAGATGCAGGCACAGGTCGAAGAGTAGAAATCGAAGTTGCAACTCCATCGTTATAAATACCATTTTGTTGAACGCCATTAGTCGGTCTATTAATGTAAATCAAAATTGATATAATAATTTTATAAGTATAAAAAAGAAGTGACTGCTAAAATTTTCAGATATAAATTTTATTTTGTAGTATTTCGTCTAAAAGATTTGGTCTAAATCATTTATAATAAAAAATCATATCATTACTATATAATAACTATCACAGATGAATAGAAAGATAAGAGTTTTGTATAAGAAACCTACCTTAAAATAGATTTTGATAATCTTGATATTGGACCATATTTGTTAGCTGATGAAGCATCAAAGGGTATAAATTCATCGTCATAAAGAATTGAGTCATTGCAAATAAAATTATTTGTAAAGTTTATGTTTCCACTCGGATTTGATTGATTGGCAGGAGCATTTGTCCAGATAGAAAAATTGGGGTACAATGACTCGCTTTGTATATCGTAATAGTTCTGCAAAACAAGTTACAATCATGGTGATGTATATTTATTTTAATTTTAGCAACTTTTCAGCCCTATAAGAAAAAAGTATTCAAAATACATACTGCTTTCATCTGCGTAGGACTCTGCTTGCTAACAATATTCTCCAGCTGATTGATGATCTCCATTCTGCGCTGTAGCAGTACCGCTAGGGTTTTTGCTGCATTCCTCTGTTTCTTATTATTATTGTTATTATTGTTTGGAAATACAGCCTGCATAGCGGGTCCTACTTGTGACGGATCCCAAAGATGAAGATTCGCTGCAGCGTAATCGAGTGCGCCATTACCCGCCGGCATTATATAGTGCATATCTTTCTGAGGAAGGAGACGTGAGACATTCTGCGTGCTTGGCAGCATGTAGTTGGTCAACGAACTAATGAAGCCGTTTTCGTTGTTCACTGTCGCATGCTGTGCTGGGCCACTTTTATTCAGTTGATTAAAATCTGAAAGAACGATTTAATAATTTTTTATTAGCTTTGATAAATATTAATGATATTAATCATAGTAAATACTTAAAATATTTAAAAGTGATATTTCACAGTATAAAAAAATAAAATAAAAATCTTTTACATGTATTTTCAGTTAAATAAAAAAATCATTCTATGCTGCAGATGAAATTCAACATTGAGATAAATATTATTCTACTAGATAAACACCAAAAATGCAAAAAAAGGTTGAGTGGTTTTTTTAAATATAAAAGTTCGTCATACACGTGCGAGCTCAGCACATGTTTTTATAAGGTTTTAACTACAATTATTTTTGTACAGCGAAAGGTAAACTCTAACCGATCAGGAAATCGACGATTTAAATTTATTCAAAATTTATTTTTTGAATTTAATTCTACATTTTTCTGTAGTCCCGATAAGTAAAGTAATATCAAATATGCTTGATAAAATACATTTTTATGAAATAAAAAAACACAGTATTCTAATGAAATAGGAATAATGATATACTAACTCTCTCTGTGTAAATTGTCGTGATTCTTATTAAAATTATTGGTGACGTCTTTGCACTGCTTGAAGGCTTTGTTCACTCCAGCTCCGGCCGTAGATACGATCAATGCCTTTTCATTCTTGGCATCTAGACCATTGCTATTTACGGGCAATCCCGGTCTTGCGCTGAGCTTACGACTTTTAGATCTGTACTTGTCGAGCTCTAGATCGCTGTGAGCAAAGGTACAACTGGTCGCGCGTGGACATGAGCCGCGTAGCGCCAAATCACGACACATGCTCACCTTGTACTTGGACTGACCAGCATTATGAGCGCCGTCCTGGGATTTCCTATTGCCATGTTGTTGAATGAATTCGACCAAGGCGCTTACAACAATCTTGATAGCTTCCAGAGCCGAACGGCACTCCGACCATGTGGGTGGGTCTGATTCTGCGAACATATGATGAAAATTTTCCGCGTTGATACAAAATCAAATATTTATCGTTTTTATTTGGTTACTTAAGATTGCGAGTGATTGGTAAAACCAGACCTGCAGTACTTAAAAGCATAAATAAAAATAGCTATTTTTAAATGTCATTATCACGAATAAAATTTTTATTTGAAAAAATATGACATTAATCTTAAAAGTCTATAAACGAAAAAAGTTTTTATCAAAAAAATTATTTAATTCTAATCATTAAACAAATATGTTGTTACCAATCATTAGGAAATAGTCATTTTGCTATGTCATTGTCTTTGTTACTTAATGTCCTAGTAATTTCTCTAGAATAAGAAAAGAGAAACGTTTTTTCTACCGTAATATTAGTAATGCCTGAATAAGTATCTCTACAGCAAATAATTTATTGTTAAGGAGAAACTATTTGTATTATATTATCATATAGATATACAAATACACAATTAAATTTACATGTATAGTGATAAAATAATGATTTAAATTCGAGAAAGACCGATTATAATATATTTTGTAAATGATCTAATGATAAGAATAAGTAAAAATTTTTAAATAATCAATTATTTGTTATTCCTACAAAATTTGATATGTTATTAAAAATCACTTTCTCTTTACGAAGATATAAATTGTAATCAAAACATTTATATTAATCAAAGAAATATTTAACTCAATAACAAGATTAAACCAAAATCATGCAATCAGAAATAATGAGATACATGATATAAATTTTTAACATATATCTCTTACCTGGACTAGGATCAATGGCGGCTAGTAGCTCGAGTTGCGGTCTTAGGCTGCTCAACTGTCCGGGATCTGGCGTCCGTTGGAGCGCTATCACGAGCTCTTGTACACTTTGAGCGAACGATTGAGGTGTCTGCAGTTTGTCAATGATACTCTGCATGTGGGACTTGTGTCCCGTATCACCATACAGTAGAGCCGACCACTGATCCGGAGCTATGCGCAGGCCAGCCTCGGTAGCAATTTGTACAATCTGGGCATCGTGTTCGCGACGCAGTGCCTCGTATGTGCGGAACTCCTCTTTCAATTGCATCAAAGACGAATCACCTTCACGCTTTGATACCTATAATGAAAATAAAATGAATTTACTTTAAATATTTTACTTTTTTATTTAATTCATTTTATTAATAAATATATTACCTTGAAACAACTAGCTCTGTAAAGGAGCTGCACTACATGTCCAATACTCGTTTTTGAAGCTTGAGTGAAATGCGGCTCCAAACGTTGCACTACGAACATAACCAGTACTTTTCGAGATAGAGCTGAACCATCTTCAAGGGCTAACAGAACTAACTTCAGCACTTCTTCTTGCATACCTTATAAAACAAAAACATTCAAACTGTAAACTCTATATTTCCTTTTAGCTCTTTAGAAGTTAGTGAATATATTTAGTGACATACCAGGTCCAAGAAATTGACATCCTCTAGCTCGAACAGCAGCCCAAAGATTGGCACTAAGCTGCTGAGGATTTTGATGTTGCAAAATTAATTCCGTTACTGATCTCTCTCCCAAGCTTCTTGCTGCTCTTATGGCTCTAGCTCTACCCTCTGGTTCCATAAGCTGACATCCGACCAGAGTTACCAGCTTCCTTTGCATTGGTCTAGATACTAAACCAATCCCTATTTTGAACAAAAGGCAAGTTTTTATTACTAATAGAACATTCCTCAAACTAAGCTTTTCAAAATAAAAATGTATTTATGTACCAGTGGCATTATTAGGTGTGGCTTGGCATGGTTTGAGGTACAATGCAAGTTCCTCAATACAATGTTTGGCCACCATGTAATGAGTGAAATCTTCAGGAGATAAAAGTCCTTGAAACGTTGTCGTTGCATTGTTGCTTGGTACAGAGTTACTCACTAACTGAAGTAATGCTTCGTTAACAGGTAACTTTTCAATTTCTGTGTTAATGGCACTCTGTAAAATGAAGAAGTTATGTATCACTGCAAATATAATATTCAATTGGAATAGAAATAATAAATAAAACTTTCAATATTTAATGTTATAGAGGTTGATTTTTCAAGATTATAATATAACAGATTGTAAAAAAGGTACTGGTGATGAAACACTTTAATGCATATATAGGTAATTCTAATTTGTGATAATTTGCTTATACAATATAAGTATAATAATATACAAATAAGCAATAATAATATTTTAAATAATTGTATGAACCTGATCAAAAGGACATTGTTTCCGATGGAGGTTGGCCAAGCAAGTGCGGCATATCGTGTGTCCACATCCTAAAGATATAGGCCCACGAATAGCCACATCAAAGTCATGGCAACAGACAGGACAAGAAAGAAATTCAGTCCACTGTGGTGCCTGTATTGGCATTCTGTAAAAATAAATGTAAATTATAAATAATAATTATGATTTTATTAAAGATACAATCAATAAAAGTGTTATTTTATTCAGTATGACAAATTAATTTAAGTGAAATTTCTATGAAATGAAATTCTTAAATTTGTAGTTTCTTATTAATGATGTCGCTATGAACTGTTTAGTCAGCATAATTAAATAGATTAATTAATATCATAATGTAAAATATTATAATCAATTTCTATCTTACTTGTTTTTTTCATAATCAGTCAGTTGTTTTAAATTTATAAAGAATTTCAAATAGTATTATAAATACACATGAAACCTGTATTCTATTAGTATTTCATGTCAAAATCAATTTTGTTGTAGGCCTATTTTTTACTTAAATTAGGTAGTATCACATTCTGTCTTTATAAATAGCTTGCTTATTTAAAAATATTACTGATGAACAAACAGAGCTTCCTAATCTTAATACCAAGTATTTGATAAAATTATATTTGTGTGAATAAATTCTGATACTATTGAACTGTTAAATAAGATCGTAAAATTTTTTTGTTAAATGAATTGCTTCAATAGGTTTGTACATGCAATAAAAAGTGATGCATATATTATTACAAAACAGGAGCATTAAATATCAAAGTATTGTATATTTCAAATATATTTTCATCTTAAACATTTCAGAATTTATAAATGTAAATAGGCCATAATTATTTTGTAAATAAAATACAAAATTATTTTTACAAAAATCGAGACTTGCGTTTTTACAAAGAAAATTATTAACAAACACAGAAAAAAACGAAATCCTGCTTCTTATAAGTAATTGAAAAGTCGCAGAAAACAACTTTTACATACAGCTTTAAAAAAAGTAAGTCGAAATTGACCCAAATCAAACAATTTGTATCGCCAAGGAAAATCGATAGAAAATCGCCGAATTTCCCTCAAAACTAGTAAAGCCTCCCAAAACCACGTAATCCGTACTCCGAAATTAGCAATAAGCAAAAGAGCAAAAAATGAGCCATCTCCTCTACATCTGGATGACACTTTATAGAAATTACGCCATCATCGTATCAATAAATATTCATTTTTCCAACATCCCAAAAACATTTAGTTCAGACACTCCCTAAACCCCCCTTGCAGAAGAAAATATACACACGTCAAACATCCGTGAAACGGTCTGACAAAGATTCCACGCTCTCAATTTTTCGGTGTGCTTGAGCCTCTAGAAAAATATCACATTGTCCATAACACATGATATCTCCGACTGTGAGGTATGTATAACTTTCCCAATGCTCGATTCGTCATTCCATCGAAACTCTATAGTGTATATACGAGTGCTGCTACACTACACAACATTTTTCTATACTTACAGGACTCGGACTGCGCCGCGGCAACACATTCATAATGCTTTATTTAATACCGATGAAAGCAGAACGTGAATATTTCGATTCTTACCTCGTTTTTGCCCACAGAAAACATCACATTAATTAATAAATCACTTCGTAGTTCGCACGTAATTCTGCCGTCGAAAACGTGAACGTGTATTAAATGTAACTGCGAATGTGTGTGTGCGCAAAAGATAAAGCTGATTATCTTGTTTGCGCGCACGTCATTTCGATGCGGTACCAGAACAATCTGCCGGGTATTCCTGGTGTTGCGGCGGATCAGAATGGCGCTGGTTCCGCAGCAGAATCGTGATTATCTGAAAGATAAGCGCGGACCAATCGAACAAGTGAGCAGTGAACGCGCTTGAAAATTCAAATTGTTAACATCGCACAATTAACATTTATTGATTTTCATAAGTAAATGTTAATTAAATGTTAGAAGTACCATAGGGCTACTAGTTTTCATTGAAATTTATAATTTAACATATATACTTTATTTAAAAATAGAGATAGAATAAAAGGTACTGCATAATTTTATTTTGTAAAAATTTTTTTTATTTAAAGATATAACTAATATATTAAAATAAAAATATGTGATTTTTCTCTGTGGGAAACTGTTGATCCAACTGTTTAAATTCGAAAGCACATTTATTACGCTCGTCATTCATATTGATTTCATGATAAAAAACACTTAACAAATACAATGTACTTTTAAGTCTATCGTTAGCTTCAAGTTTTTCAAGTATCTTTTTTGCTTTGAGAAGGTGTTTTATTGCTTCCCCTATCATATGCTTCTTGTTCTCAGGCGTTTGCTTCACAGCATTGGCTGATAAACACTTTGCATAGGTAACATAAGCTCTTGCTTGATCATATAATCCACCATGAGCTAATATGTGAATCATTGAATCGGTTACATTTCTTAAAGCTTGAAAAGGCATTCGTAGTAGCAACTAAAAGTAAGAAAACAGTTCGATGTATTAATTTTACTTATATAATTGAATGCATAAATGAATTCAAATTTCACATTTACCTGAACATTTACAATATGCATATTGACTAGGGCTTCATAGTAAGATAAATGGTTACTTGTAGCTATGTCCAAAGCAGAACTCAAGAGCAGAACAGAACCTGCTGCTGACTCAGGAGTTCCAGCATGAACAGAACCACATTTTATTTGACTAATGTGAATTTTAGCTCGCACTTTTTGTTGTGCAGTAAGATCTTCCATTTCATCTAGTTCATAAGCTATTTTATTGGCTTCTGGAAAATCATGCTTTGCAAAGTAAACTTCCACTAACCTATTTGTAAATATTTTTCAATTTGTTAGTTGACACGAAGAACATTAAAAGCGTAGAAAAATATTTTTATGTGATTATTCAAAATTTACCTAAACTTGCTTTCGATGGGATCCAGAGTCGAAATTTCAAAAGCGATTTCCTCAGCAGCAGTCCACTTGTCATTCCTCATAAGCTTTGAAAATTCATGAAGCTGTTGACTCAAAGCCCAAATTCTGTTACTAGGTTGATTAGGAAACCTTTCCTTGGCATGAGCTAGAACAACACTGGCTAGGGCATATTCACCCATTTCGTGAAGAATGTTAGCGACGGTAACGACTGCCTGACAGGTTGAGGGTCCATTAAACATCAACTGTTTCTTCTCACCTGAATTAAAGAGCAAAAGTAGCTGAGCACAAACTGAGGACATCTCAGTTTTGCCATAATAAGCCCATAGAGCTGTTTTTTCAGCATAAATCATTGACATCAAATCTATCATTGAATTGTTACTATTCAATACATCAGATTTGGTGAGAGTCTGTAAATTAATAAATTTAGTAAGAATAAAGTTGACATTATAAAGAATAAAGTTGAATTAATTTAAATTTTAATATGGTTTGAAATTACCTCAAAAACAAGTTGAGGACTTTTACCTTCCATTGCAGAGTTATGTGCATCTGCAATTAGTGCTAAACTTGCAGTATGTGTCATTCCTAATGCGGTTGCTTTAGCAATAGACCGTTCAATCAAAGGACCTCTACAATGAAATTTACAAACATTAATATATGTAATACACTGTTTAAAAATAAAAGTTGAAACATTCATACTTATTCTTGTCTGTTAAGTAATATACCCATGAATGGGCAAGTTGTAAACAGACATTGTCTCCAGCTTCTTGAGCTAACATAATTGCTTCTTTTAATGCCAACTGTGCTAATTCTCTGTAAAGTAATATTTATTATTTACATTATTGTTTGATCTTTTAAGAGTTTGCATGTCTTACTTGTAGCCAAATTGTGCATGAAGTGCTGCAAGATTTAATGCAGCATATCTAAAAGTTCTCAATTTATCATCTGGAGTAGGACGACTTTCTAAAGGAGCTAATCGATCAAAACAATGATACAAGCTGTCTAATGCTCCACAGTACTCTCTGACTCTTAAATAATTTAAATACTTCAAATAATGCTGTTACAAAATATAAGTATGATCATTAGTAATTATAATTTTATTAACAGCCTTCTTATATGGGGTTTTGAACATAAACAATCTAACATACCGCTTCGGCATAATATGGACTACTACGTAAGAGGTCTTTGACAAGGGCATGAAGTTTAGCTGGTGGTAAAGCTTTATGTTCATCAGTAAGTAAAGCATGAGCTTGTTGTGCAACAAGTAATTCAGCCTGCCTTCCTCCCCAAACATTATCACTAAAATATAAAAAATGATTCAATTCATGCTTAAAAATTTAATTTAATGTAATAAATGATATAATTATTTCTCCCACTTTTGTAAAAAAATATGTTCATCTTCTTCAGTGTCCATAGCAATATTGTCTATGTCTTTTTTAGCATAAGCTTTTAAGTCTTCATAAAGTGCAACCACTTTATAAAATGTTAGTTTTTCAAACAGTATAATAGTTCGTCTTACATAAAGACCCAGTACAGAATGTTTATTTAATAATGCTGCATGTGGATTCTCTATTGTAGGTTTCATTAAATTTCCAAGACTGTCAAAGAGATCCAATAGTTCTTTAACACCTTCAGTACACAAGAAATTTAAATCATTTCGAAGTTGAAGACTTAAGGTTGATAATATGCTTTCGGTTGCGTCAATGACGTTAAATAAGCCTTGTTTGTCTAAATCTGGAGACTGAAATAAAAATTTGCTGTATAATAAGTAAATGATTTTTTAAATATAAGAAGTAAGTAAACTGCTACCTGTATTAACTTCAATGATGCAATACAAAATTCTCTTCTTTCTACAATAGCTATAATAAAATTGTATTACATTATTAGTTATATGATAATTAAAATTTTTAAATTTTATTTACTTACAGATCCTTGAATCAGAGCAATAAATTTTTATGAACATTACCACTGCCACTTTATAAGGGGTTAAATTTTCCCTTTGATTTTTCTTAACCGAGCCATCAAGGCTCGAAAATTCCTTATTCATTTTTAATATTGTAATAATTTTATTCGAGTGCCTACTTATTATTTAGAACTTATAATTATTGTAATACTAGTATGCATGGTTCACGTAATGTTTTATTTATACATGTTCTCCTAGAAATAACACTTGTTCTTTCAAATTCGAAAAACAAACATTAATAATACACATAATTAATAGGCATATAAAAATCTGTTAAATATTGTATCGAGTTATTCCTAAAACTATTTTGTATATACATTTTTCTTACATTTAAAAATAAAAAATAAACCGGTGTAAAGACCGTCGTTGAAACTTCATAAATAGGTAATCTAACCTAAAAATATTTAGTCATTCTGATTTTATCAAGACTTATAATGGACAATAATAAGATTGGGCTTTATTTTTATTAGATTTACACATAACATTTTCTCTGCAGAAAAGGAATTAATATTAAAAAAATGATAGTTCTATTTTTTATTTCTTATTTTTTTTCATAATATTTAGTTACTACAAACAAACTAACAAGTAAATTATTTTATTAAGTATTAGTAATAATAATTATTTTATAATATTTTTGAGCTTTCATTTTTTGCTCTTAAATTTAAATATCAAGTCATAAATAACAAATTAAAAATTAATAATACTTGTTCATATATTTGTAATAAAATTATAAACTAATTTCAAATTTCCCGCTTTTCATCTGATAAAATTTTTATCGATAAAGAGAAAATTTACATTATCGACAGGGAATCGTAACTTTTTATAGTTTTTTTAGTAATTATTATATAGGGAGGTTAGACGCAAAATTAACGGCAGCTGTCATCGCTTTAATTTTCAATGTTTTCGTTATTTCATATATTTTATTTAAATTTAACAAACATGTGACAGTTTTAAGAATTTAGTGTTTGTATAAAATCATTTTAATTTTTTTATTTACCCCACAGTTGAGTTTCTTACCAAGGTTAGTGTTAATTTTATTATTTACTAATATCGTTTGTTTAACTTATTAATTTTATTCACGGTTTGTGCATATAATTTCTGCTTATGCGTGTAAAAAATTATGAGTATACAGTAAAAGAATAGACATTGGACAGCTTAACCCCTTTATGCACTTAAGTATTAATAATTTAATAAGATTATGATATACAATATACTTAATACACAAAGATTATGGATGACACATTTGCTTGTAGTTGTAAGATTTCTGACTTGGAATAATTTTACTTTATCTTGGAAGCAGAATGTCAAGTTCAGAAGCAAGTGTTGGATGTGTTAGCGAGGTGACATTAGCAATTAGTAAAGCAAAAGGACCACAGCAAGTGAATAATGTACGATCACTTGATAGTCCTGACTCTACATGCTCTGGAAATTCCAACTCATTTACAGTTCAGCGCTTTGACTATACAGATGATGAAAGCCAAAATGGAAATTCTGAATTTCAAGAACCATCCACCTCCAATGACTTAAGAATACCAATTGTAGGGTATGAAGTAATGGAGGAAAGAGCTCGATTTACAGTAAGGTCTTTTTTTACTTTATAAAATCTAAAAAGCAAATATAGATTTTTGTAGATTTCTTATATTATAAAAAATTAAGATGCTTACAATATAAAAAATTTTAGAAAAATATCATTAAGCAAAGTTTTTTTCAGGTGTACAAATTAAGGGTAGAATTTAAAAATGGAGACTGCTGGTTTGTCTTTCGTCGATACACAGATTTTGTTCGCTTATATACACAATTAAGGCGTCAGAAAGCTCCTGCTTCACATTTGTCATTACCCAGAAAAAAATGGCTCGGTGATAACTTTGCTCCAAGTTTTCTTGAAGAAAGAATAAGGGGTCTTCAATCATTTGTTAATGGATTGTTGAACAGTCCAGATTTAGTTAGCCTTTCTTGTGTTAGAGAATTCTTTTGTCTTGATGAACCTCCTGCCTTATCAGATACTGTAGAAGAATCTAGAGTAAGTATACTTATTATTTATAATGAAATATTAACTTTTACAAAATATTCCTAAAATGTATTTATTAAAATTGAATATTGCAATAAGAATATTTAAAATATATGACAAATTTTAATGGTTTGATGAAATTCAAATTTAGGCTATTTTTGAGGCTTTAGAAGATACCATTTATCATTTACGGCAGCAATTACGGGAAAGGGAAACTGCTCTTGCTGCTGAAACTAATGTGTGCAATGAATTACGAAAAAAACTTCATACTCTAACGTTAGATATTAAATTTCTATTAAAACATTTTTAAAATACATTGCAACTTTAGTAGTTTCAACAAATAATATTATTTTTCTATTTTAGTGAATCTCAAACTTGTTCTAAATGTGGTGCAAATAACAATTACTCTAATGTGGAATCTTAACATAATGTAAGAAAAATGAAGATAACTCAATTTTTAAAACAAAAATGACTTTCAAAACGTTGATCTGGCCGTGGATTGGAAAAACAAGACTGATTGTCTAAATCATTTAAAATTTGATATTATACTATACACTCAAGAATTCAGGGAATTTAATGAAATTTACCAGAATTTCATTCAACTGGCTATAATGTTTACAATGGCCTTAAATAATACTGCCTTTAACATGGGACCTTATCAATGTGCCTCAGTTCTATAATATTATACTTCTATAAAAGTACTGGCACACGATTCTCATAGATTATTTATTTATGGATTAGACCGAAAATTTTCGTACTGTTAAGGATTACATCTTGTACCTTCTTCAAAAATTTCAAATACTGTTCTTAACAAATAAGTGTTTGCTCTTAGGAACGGAAAAGGGTTGTGCAAGTGATTATATTACGATATTGTACAGAAAGTTAAATTTTTATCCATAGAAATATTTTAAGTAGCTAGTAGGATTAAGTAAGAAAACAAAGTAATTATTATATTCTGTTACCTATTGCTCCACGTGGTGGTTGTTGCTCTATAGAAATAAGGAAGAAGTATGGCAATTGTATATTTTTATACAAAAGTATTATAATTAAGTTTTTAATATTGAACAGAAATAGCTTAAAGCTTGAAGAGGTAACAAACAGAATGAGATGGCCCATTTTAAATAATATTGAGATATTATAAATTCCATATTGTCCATAAAATGGCTATGATTAAATTGTAATATTATCAATGTATTTATTTTTTAAAGGAATTTGGAACTTAGTTCAAATGTAATGTAGTGTTCTTTAAAGTGAATTTACATTTTTGTTTGCTACCTTCTCATTTATCTTCCAATATAAGCAAAGAAATAAATACACTACACTATATATTTTAAAAAAAGAGATATTTTATTTGTAAAAATGTCTGTTATCTCGATTGTGTATATTATCATACGTGTTTATGTATTTATACATTATTTATAAGAGTATTAAAAAAACACTTTTGTTATTTCCTATTTGTTGATGTTCATTTCTTTTTTTTTTTTACTCTACCAGCGTTAAACGCAGATACATACAAAAGAACACATTTTAAGATATTTCCTCTCACAGCCTCTCGTTGGGATATTATACACTTCGCTGCATAATGGGCTTTCAGAACCTTTTTTCTTGTTTACATAGCTTCTTCCGATAACTTTTTCTCCGCGGCCTCATCTATGTTACTCTCGACCTCGTCGGGTGCGACTACCATGAACATCATTTGGACTAGATATGTGATTTTCTCTGCAAAATATTATGTACAAAATGTTAATTACTATCGGAAAATGTAGTTTTGTAATTAATATTTATTTTTCTTTATTATTTAAATGAGTTGCCAACAAGTGCGTAAGTTATAGAGAGGCGAGCCGAATACAGTATAATGTCTCACTATTCTCGGCATGCATCTACTTACAGCAAATTTCGGTTATTAGAATAAATAAAATGAGTATTTTAATTATTGATCCGTAAATAATTTTAAGCAATGAAAAAGTAAATGAAAATTAAAACACAATGGATAAGGAATTTTGTTATAAAGAATTAATTTTTGACGAATAAGCAGTAGATTATAGTAAGATGAAACTCTGCTGACCTCACTCCTGCTTTTTTCCCGCATACTGCAGTGTCAGTACATTTAGCTCTACATATTCGACCATGCAATAAAAAAAAACGTTTAATCTTATTTCTCAAAATGTTTTTGGCCATTGCTATAAACATTAAATACGTAACAATTATGCATTTAATCGCGATGGATCTTAACGCTTCACATCGGAAATATAATGGTTGAAAAACTCACTCATAAACTTGCTCTTCCTCTTGTGGAAGACATAATTGTGATAGAGCACGCAACCAAAGAGGACGAACACGAGGACGAATAGATACTTGGGCGACGGATCCTCGATGATGGGCATGACCGCGAGGAATATGGATATGATGAGTACGAGCCAGGGTATGAAGGTGGGCACGCGGTAAGGCCGTTCCACGTGGGCCTTGGTGCTACGCATGACTATGAGGGCGACCATGGCCAAGCCGTAGAACACCCAGATGAGGAAACTGGCGAATTCGATGAGTTCGATGATGTTGCCGAGGAGCATGCAGAAGAGGGTGAGGACGCCCTGGAGGGCGACCGCCGCTGCCGGGGTCATGCGCTCGAAGTGGACCCAGCTGAAGAATCGGGGCACGTGGCCTTCGCGGCCCGCTACGTAGCACAGCCTGTGGACGGGTAAATTTTCGTATTATCATAACTTTTTTCTTTCTTTTGTTTTTTGCAGTTGAATCAGTGAAAGGAAATGTTGCAGATCTGTTTTTTTTTTACTTTATACTTTGTAGGATATATTATAGACACTATGATGTGGTAATTTTTGTGAAAATATATAGGCAAAATTAACATCGTAATCTCTAATGATTGTTTACTTAATTTCTTATCCGAGATAACTTTATCTTAGTCATACTCTTGCAAAGTCTCTATTTTACAGATTGAATAAAATAAATTTTCAAAGTGACTATATATATATAATACAAAGATGCAGTCGCTATTGTGAAAACGTAATTATCGAGCAACTATATACAGTTAGGATAAAAGTGGGTTATAGTAGTAAACCTAGCGACGCCGAACTGCACGCTTAGTCCGCAGCCAAAGGTCGAGAGCGCGACGCCGAGGGGAATGGCGAAGCCGAGCCAACCCGGCAGCACTTTCTCGGCCCAGAGTACGGCGACAGCCGGTGCGGTCACCATCTCGGGTATGCTCAGGGCCGACATGTAGACGAGATTCATCGAGACGTAGAGGACGGTCACGATCGGCACCGCCACCAATATACTGCGCAGTATGTTGACCTCGGGACGCTGTACCTCCTCGGCTACTATCGCAGCCGCTGTCCAGCCGTCGTATGCCCAGAGGCCGCTGTAGAAGGCCAGCGCTATCTGACCTGTTGAACGATGACTTTTTTTTTATTTAGGATTGCGTTCGCGTTGGATCTGTTTGCTCGAGGAAGATCAGGGTATGTTTTTACGCTGATCAATGGTGTATGAAAAATGGGCACGTTGCCGAATTGGTACTTTTCGAGGGAGAAAAGTTACATGCGCTAAAAATCAATTTACACAACTGTGTCGAACAATACTTTATACCAAGAGAGCCTAAAAATCATGCCAAAGTTGCGATTTTTAGCTTAGAGTGGTATAAAACTTTTTACTCCCAAACCCCCCCCCCCCCTGTATATAATAGTCACTTTATTTCCCTCATAATACGGCAGAAAGGGCTTATTATTCCCTAGGGAGAGGAAGAAATCTTTATTCCCCGTAGACTAAATATCTTTTTGTCAATAGGGAATAAACATTTCTTTCTCTCCCTAGGAAATAATATGCCACTTTGTTTCCCTCATAACAAGGATAGAAAAAATCTTTATTCCCAAGGGACCGAAAGTGGTATTGTTACGTAGAGCACATTGTTTTCGGTCAATAAAGTGGTCACACAGGGGAATCGGGAGTAAAGTACCGTATGTCATAGGGAAGGAAAGTACATTATATTCCTTCAGGAAATTCCAGCTCTCGCTTCGTTTGGACCGTAAACTTTTCCCTCGGGGAATATTATTGCACTTTCTCCCTTATGACATAATGTACTATTATGACCACCTGCGCTGTGTCATAAAATACTTTTCGATACATGATCCAGAAATAGAGATTTGACTCTCGTGCGAGCATTTGTATTCATTATTGTATTCATATTCTTATTCGTGTTCAGGCTGAATTTGTTGTACAAATGAAATTAAACTTTATGAAATGATATATTGTGAAAAGTGTAGGTACATTCAGAAAAACGGATAAACTCGTGTAATAATTTAAATTAGCTTAAAAAGAAGCTTTAGAAGCTTAAAAAAGGTGACTATTTTTTATGGAGACTTTTTTCCTTGTTTATTTAAAACAACGATTGTTAAACAAATGGCTTGCGTACATTTATCATCTTCAAATTCATCAGACCGAAAAAGTTTGTCAAAAAAACTCGGGTCGATATTTCTTTTAATTGAGACAACCATTAATTTTTGAAAAGAATAATACTTATAATTAAAATTAAATAAATGTTTGTTCGATGAATGCAACGAAAGGAAACCAATAATTTTTAAAGCGTCATTGAAATCCCAGACCTGCAGATGAGGTAGTTCCTTTGAAGGGCTCCTGTAGCAACTCGGTACGACCAGACGCCAGCCACCAGAGACCGCCGATAATGACGAGTATGCACGCCGCTATCTTGCACACCGTAAACACGTTCTGCACCTTCACGTACAGCTTCACGCTCGTGATGTTGATGTAGACCATCAGACCGAGGGCAAGAATAGCGATGAGCTTCTTCACCTGCGTGCACACATTTCCGGCATTAAAACCCCGTATTAAAATCACCCCGTAAAAAAATAATAATATATTATATATGCAGATATATATGTATAAGTGTAGACATACGTGAGCCCAAGTCTCAGGATCGAGCTCGCCGACGTAAGGGGAGAAGGGCTGCACGAAGTACTCGGCGAAGGTCAGTATGACGACCGCTACCTCGGCGGGCCTCAGGACGAAGACGAAGACCCAGGAGCAGATGAAGGCGGGCAACTGGCCGAAGTAGCGGTGCAGGGGCGAGAAGGCGTCCATGAAGTAGGCGTACTCGGCGCCCGACCGCGGCACCACGGCGCTCAGCTCCGCGAACGCGAGTGCGCCCAGCAGCGACAGGGCGCCGCAGGTTATCCACACGATTAGACAGAGCCCGATCGAGCCCGACCTGTCCAGAGCGCTCGTAGGCGAGACGAAGATGCCCGACCCTGTTCATATACGTTCAATCGTACATACGCATGCGGTCAATCGGGGATCTTTATATACATATATAAGCTAAAGATGGTGGAAAAGATATATGTACGATATCGCTCGAAGAAGCTGCTATATCGATAAACTTGTATCTCTAATTTCTTTTTAAAAGTCACAGGATGCGAGAGCGTTGCGCAATATCGTGGTTTGTATCTATATGCAAAATTGTTTGGAATGGTGAAATTTGTATATGAAGTGTGGCAGAATTTGAATTGTAGCGGATCCGCGTTTGCTCATTGTATAAAATGCGTGGCGACAGATTGGAATTCTAATTTGAAATTTGAATTTTTATCTATAAGGAGGACTGGCGAAAGTTAAGTCAATAACGAAAAGTAAATCAAAATCGCGTATGGTTTTTAAACTAACAAATTGCCTCTTTCGCGCGTAGTATCACGGCATGTACAGGTATCGCATATGCTTATGTGCAGTTCACGTGATAATTGCTTAGTTTGATAACTTGACGAAAGGAACATTTACTCATATTTCAAATACTCAAAGTGTTTCTGCGATTCCATTATACTTAAGCTTCTGCATATTGATGAAAAATAGGAGCAGCTGATGTTAAGCGATGAATTCGAATTGCAAATTAAGAATTACAATCTGGCAATGGTTGTTTAGAGCATAAAATCTTGAATAAAAAATATCTCGTTCAATTGATCAAGACATTTATTAAGGATTCGGTTGTTTTATACGTCATATTTATAAAGAATAATATAATTTATCTTTCTTTATAATAAATTCTTTGCCTCTAAATCCTATTTAGATATTTTATTTTATTATACTGGAAAAAATTAAGCGCTGAAGTATTTTTTTATTTCGCACATATCGAATAATAATCATTTTAATTAATTGTTTTATATACGTTCTACTGTCATTATTTGCGTCATTATTTTCTTCGCTTGAATATATTTCGCATCACAATGTTAATAATTATCCATTTTTCAGCCCATTTATTCAATATTATTCATTTATTCTTGTAACTATATATACGTAATAGGACTGTAAAAGTCTCTTATCAAAATTACGGAATGGGATTATGAAAGTTTTCCTATAAAAACACCTGCAGCAGACTTACAAAACAAACATTTTTATCGCTATAATAATAGAAAAGCGATCTATAGACGAAGCTATCGATGAGTCAGATAGAATATAATATACTGCAGCTGCAGTACGCGCATCGTTTCCAAACATATTTCACACGCACATATCTTTCACCTAAATTCAACGTTTCGTAATTCAATTTCCATCGACCAAAAACTTACACTATAGATATCCGAAGATTTCTCAATTGTTCTCGCTTAAACCGCCGTAGAATTTCAAACTTTATATATATTCTATTGTATGTGTACAATCTCGACGTTATAACCGACACGTCGTTCTTGAGCTACTTTGAAACGGTATACGCTATTTATAACATATATAAAATTTGCAGAGAGCTTTTTTCAGTAGCCTCGCGCGCGCACGCGTTATCGAAACTAAGGTATGCACGCGCTGATTAATTGCGCTAACCGCCTTTCACCACAAAGATTTATTTACAATCGTTTTGTAACGAAATTAATATATTCCAATCGCGCTCGCACTTTTTCATGCGAATGTCAATTAACGTTCAAACGGCTGTGGCTAAGTCGGAGCGATTTTTCGTAAGAACGATTAGATGAATGTAAGACAGTTTCGTAAATTGACATACAGATTCAATAATTCCGTTACTTAATAAAACGGCGTTGGTGTAGGTACTCGAGGTGATTTAATCGCGGCTCGATAAGCTTTTCCTCGCTTTAATTAAAGATTCGACATTGCGTCCAAAATGAAAAGTCCATTGATATAGATAATGTGTGGATGTTTGGGGAGCAAACAGAGACGGTATAACGAAAATTAACGAGTCGTCGAAGAATCGATGCGTATCGAAGAAGCAACGTCGCCTCGCGGTGCAATCGATCGATTGATTAACCGAAATTATTAATTGCATGCACTTTCACAAGGACTTATACTTGTGGAATAAAGAGATTCGTCTCCGGTGACGCGCGAACAAGTGAGTTACGCAGTGTCGTAAGTACACAACGGCGGAAGATTCATTAACCGCGTACGTGAGGAATTCGAACTGAAATAATGCGTATGGCAAATGTCGTTGTTAACGAAGAATTAAAAAATTGTACGACGCTTTTTGCTACACCTTTGCCACTTTGCATTGCGAATTAAATTAAAAATTTACTTCTCACTTATTGTTACTAAAAAAGATTGCATTGGTAAAATAGTCTCGGCAGACGTTCAAGCTTTGCGAGGAAAAAAGGCTAGATTTTTAATATCTTGGTATACACACTTCGCATGTTAATCGTTCACGTTGATTCGTAGATTTATATACTTGAAAATAAACTGCAGATGAGCCTCGTCGCATGTCTAACAGGATGTCCGTCGCATTAAGCTTTTCTCTGAGTACATTTTAAACGACTTTTACAATCTCTCGCTGAATTGAAATTTCAAACGTTAAAAATACATCCATTATTCTACAAATCGAACGTACAACACCTATAAATCAGTCCAAATCAATCGTAAAAAAACGCGATCAAACACGATCATCGTTCAGCGACACGGACCTTATCGCAGTCCCCAAGATATTGACATTTCATAATTAACGGCGACTACCGAAATACACGCATCCCAGGAGAAAAAACAGACGCCAATGTAAGTACACGATGAGTATATAAGCGCAAATATCGGCGCGTGAGGCGTTCGCTCAGCTCTGCAAACAAGAAAACGAGAGAGCCCGACTTGGGCGCGGACTCCCAAGGCGAAAATCCGCACGCGGCGCGGCGCATGACTTCTTCTTTTCTGTCATTCTATTTTTGGGACCGCAGTCTTATCCGCGACGATTTACCCAAATGACGATCGTTATACTTATTCTGCGATCGATTGCGCGCGTTTTCTTCTTCTGCCCCACCGAGTTTGTTTGCACAGTGCCGATGTATAATAATCGCGATTGATCGTGTTTGCTTAAGTGTGCGCGTTTTAATAATGAGCGTCTGCTTTCTGACATTTAGTGTCCTGTTATTATATTACATATGTCGGTTTACGGCGGTTGGTTTTGGAGTCTGGAGTTTTAATGCAAATAATTATATAAGATTTGGTTATAGTCACGAGATCTTTATTTCAATTTCATTACAGTTCACTTGTTACTGTTAAGATTACTTTATAAAACTGTCATGTACATATTTGAAATGTGATAATTATTGAGTGATATGAAAAAGTTTGAATGCGTGTGTCGAAAAGACTAATGAAATAAAAGTTAATATTTAATTGGGATGGCATAAAATTAGTTTTTTTTATCGAGCCTTGACAATAATTAAACATTATCCCACTTAGTGAACAGGAAAAAATCTTTAAGTCGTTAATAAAAATCAATTTTTTTCGATTATTTGCACATTTGAATCAAATCATGAGGCTTTTAGAATAAATAACCACTATACCATCGCTATATATCATCAGTTGAATCAGTTTGTTAATTAAATTTTTAAGAAAGTAAAAAATAACTACAAATCACTGAAAAATGAATAAAATTAAAATTTTTCTCACCCGTCTGTTACACGATTACACGTCGATTTGTATGACGTCAAAATAATTTGGATGTTTTGTAGAATTGATGTACTCGCGTAAAAGATGCACGTGTAGGTATTGATAACGCAGATGATTGTCTCGTTAGTTAAGTTTTTTTTTCTATTTTATTCAGGTGACGTCAACAAAAGCTATTATAACATATAATTAAAATTTACTTCTCTTTCGTACACGTATATTATTTAACTTACGTATTAATGCTTATTGTGTGTTCACAGTCAAAGCCTTTTCTAAGTTTTCTTTTTATTCTCGGTATTGTTAAAACTGCTATACGAAGTGACGTCGCATATTATGTTAATAAGGTTTATTTGGTAGATGATTTGGAGAATTTTAAATGAAATGTTTATAACTATAAAAATGTTTGTAGTAAGAGAAGGTATACTAAAAAAATTAAACGTCTAACTTTTATTTAGACTCTGAGACAGATTCTTCAAGTGTACATATGCTGAACGATAAAATAAAACTCTTTATTATTCAATATTTGAATCTAATAAAATCTTACAGACCATCGAAAGTGATCATTTCCGTTTTTTAGCGATATAAATATTATTCACTACAATAGAAACCTTGAAGAGGAGCGTTGAACCACTACGCACGAAACGTTGGCAAATTAAATAAAGATATTTTGGCTCGATGAGAAGGAGAGTTGAGAGTTACATTTCTAACATTTTTTTACTCGGAGAAAATAAGTGATTCACGCAATTTACGTGAATCTATAATAAGTTTATAAGTTATAATATGTATTCAAATGCTTTAGATATATAAACAACATTCAAGGATCGAGCTTCTGACCCAAATTATCAAAATTAATATTTTTTTTTACAAAAATATGGCACTTTTATAAGTACTTTTCAATCATAATTCAATCCCAAGAAAGTTGCATAGTAAAATATTTTATAACTTACGCTTGAGATCGTTGTACTCGACTTTACATAAAATTTTATTTTTAGCATTTTATACAAGAACATTAAATCTCAAGTATTGTAGTCGGAACGATGAATTTATGTAAATACTAAATTTTCATATTCTAATTAATTTTTTTTACAATAATCACTGTTTTTTAACCTTTATAATGTGATAATGTAATTAATATTTGAATAAATTAGTTATTTTTTAATCGTTAATTACTTTGAGATATTTAAAATATGTGATACACTTTCGAGACATGCAAAAAAAATACAGCTAGAAGAAAAAAGATGTTTGAAATTACATTTGATTGCACATATACTATGGCAAGAATCATATATCTAGGGAAACGATTACCTTTAACATTGAAATGCCAATATAAACGTAGTTATATTGAACGTACTCAGCATGTTAATTGCTTTAACTTATGCAATGTACCGTGACGAAAATGATCAATATCATATCACAATGTTTACTTAAGAACAAAGAAAACACAAATAAAATATCTTCATCAATTGATATACTACCGCACACTTCGAGAGTATACAGATATTCCTTTTATATCAAAGAAGCTTGAATTTCTAATTGATTCGATAGATATTTTAATACGCCATTTTCCGAGTACTGGTTTAACTTTTTTATTCAAGTTTTGAATACATTACTCATGGAATTAGTACATCGTACCGACAACTGGATAATTCTGATTATAATGGCAGATGTTCGATTTTGATTAAATGACAATCATTACAGGTACTAATGAATTTATCAGTGAATAACAAAATTTATGTTATAGTGAATAATTCATTAGATTTATAATTGAATAAATATAAAAATAAAGTGCTGTCTACGATTGTAAACACGGCCGTTAAAAAAATTAAACACAGATAATCAGCGCAATGAAATTACAATAAAGATTAATCATAATTTATGTAACGATGAGCTTTTATAAGGTGACCCTGCCGCTACTGAGTCGCGCATCATATCTTAATCAGAATCTGAATCACATCGAAAATGCCAGACATTATTTTCGACTATACCTACTTGCAGCAACTATGAGGCACGAAGGGAGAGGAGAGTAAATTCCCTAAACTCGTCCCCCCAATTGGCTCTAATGTGTGTATACCAACGTGGGAAGCGAACGACATGGAATTATAATGTATTAAGACATAAGAGAAATTACTCTGAGGTACTTACTATATATATATATATATATACACATATATACTGTATATCTCGCGGTAAAATGGCTCGGCTCATTCAAGTCCGAGCGAATTACGCAATTTGTACTTACGCTACACACGTCTCGCGACTGATAACAAATCGGACGAAATTCATGTTCGGCATTTTTTTTCACCTCGTGACTCGCAGTGATTTAGTGTAGGGTAAAAGTGTATACACCAAGTAGCGAAATGACGTCAGTTTTATCGTCTCGATGACATCATATAATGCGCGGAATATGTACAAATGAAAATACAGATAAATTATATGTTTCTATTTATAGAAGAGTATAAATACCGGGTGTATATTATTACTATTCGGTTATTTCTGTGAGGTTCGTGATTTTTTAATGTAATGAAAATAATAGAGAGGCTAATGTTTTTTATTTGGAGATTAGATGCTGATCGGAGAGTAAGAAATTTGGGTCAGATATTGTACTTTTAATTTTCCCGATGTTAACGAACGATGTTTATTATAATGATATCTAAAGAATGGGAGTGAGCTATTTTAAAAGGTTTATCGTGTAATCGAACAATTGTAATTATATACAATTAGAGCAATTACTATAACGACTCTTAAAGTCTTTTGTGTGTTCATTTTCGCTTAAGTAAGAGCTAGGTACGACGACTCAACGAAGAATTTAATAAAGAGGTGATGTGCATGTCGATCTGCTTGGAATTTCTTCTAAACAATCGCCCACGTTGCGCTAAATAATGCTTATATCGAAAAACTTTAACGCGACGAGCGCACAATCAACGCAGAATATGTCGAAGTTGTCGAAAAAAAAAAGGAATGCGATGCGCGGCACGTGCCATTGAGCAATAGAAATGCGACTTCGAATCTGCGAGCTGACACGCGCAATTTGATCGACGTTCAATGGAATTCCGCCATTCCCGATTATTTTTTTTCTTTCTCGGGATTTCCCTTGTACTCTTGTTAAGTGCGGTGACTTTTTTCCCTTCTTTATTTCCTGTTGCTTTTGTCGATATTTAGATGTATAAGTGTTGGTTTAGAATTAAAGGTCTTGGCTGTTTTGCGCTCGTAACGCAATCGTGTTTACACATGAGCTATATTTTAACCGTAAGCACATTGGACGATGTAATCAATTGGATGATTTGTGATTTAGCAGTAAGTCGATTGTTTCCCCGGCAAATTACATTATTTTTTGGCTAATCGCGTGGCAAAATTTGCTTCCCAAATTACCCTTATTTTACCGTAAGCAGTAGGAAGTGAGATTTAATTGCACACTCATCAGATAGCGTGCGGTGTTAAATTATTACTACGAAGCGGTAATATTGTTTCGCTAAAGCTGCAAAAATGTGATGGAACGCGCACGTGTTTTTGTAATAAATTTTTTAACCGAGCACATTATAACTTGTAAGCGATTGTTCAAACATTATACGAATTCATAAGATATCTTGACATAATCACGTATAGCGAATTGCGTATTTTGTTATTAATTTCCATTCATTATTTTATACCGTTAATAATTTATTTGATTCGGTTTCAAGTGATTGTACCGATGATGTTTTACATAAGTAACCGATCTCATTCGTCGGCGTTCATTACTACTAATTTTAATAACGCGGGAGCAATATATGTTGAAAATGTTTTAATGTATGACGTATAAGATAAGAATTATTGTTTACATTTAGATGTATCTTAAACAAATATATCACTTTATTCTAACAATGTTTTCAAGTGTTAGCTATAGTGACTGTAACAAATCTAATAATATCAATATAAGCGTTTCAAAATTTCATTGATCCTCGACTAAAATCGTGAGAAACAATATATTTTATCATATGGTTATCGTTGCGCTTGGAAAAACTATCCCATACCGCGCAAGATTTCGAACTGGCGAGATATGTAAACAAACAGTACAGGATTTGTAATTACCGATCATAACGGCGACGATCATGCTGATCGCGCTGAACAATCCGAGCTCCCGCTTCAGTCCCACCTGTTCCTTCTCCTCGGAGCCCTTATTCTTCGCCGTCACCGTCGCCGTCGCCGTCGTCGTCGTCGTCGTCGTCGTCGTCATTTTGGCGCCGATCCCACTAATCTACCCGATCACCCCGTAACGCGAACCAAAATCTAGATCCCAATCGATTCGCCTCGCATCCAGTCCATTCGGTTATTTTTCCCGACGCGTCTTCCCTGCCTAAATCCAATCCATTATCCCTTTGGTTTCACCGTGGACAACCAGTGAATTTGATGAGCGCGATGCTGCGCGCGAGCGCGTGCAGTGGATGTATATAAGAGAGTCGCGAACGCGCGCGATAGATCGGTGTCTCTGCCACTCGAGCGTCTCCTACTGACTGACTGAGTTGACTGGCTCGACGCGGGACTCTAGGATCATCGCCGTTGCGCGCCGACGATTGATAAGACACTTCAGCCAACGACGCACGTGCGTCACTTTTCATGCGCCGCGGCTGCCGCTACTTTGACTGCCGATGCTGCGGCTGGCTGTTGCGCCTCGTCGCGCGCGAGACCATCGTCTCTGTGAATTTCGAGCTTCGGTTCGGGGGCTGCCGAGGTGGCTTTTTTGATTCTGCTCGCGATTCCGTCGTGCGGATTCTGAAATGAGAAGAGAAGGGTCGAAACTGAGTCCTTTGAAGAAATAAACTTTCTTTGATGTATATTTTGCGCATCTGTTAAAATTTTAACCGTTTATCTTATTATCGATCATTTTTTTTTAAATATTGCTTAAAAATGAAATTTCGTATATTTGTAAAGTGCAAATCGATAAGAATCACGATTTACGTTTGGGGTAGATTGCAATCTTTTGAAGCTTTGAATGTGTGATTCATTTAGCAAAAACCTCGAGCTGTAGCCTCAGAACTATGCTTTCTAAATAATAAATTATATGATTTTTTGAAAACCACATTAATATGGAAGACACCAGCAAGTGTATTTTACAAAAGTTATAGTACATCTTTCTGACTATTTAATTTTTTTTATTCGTGTACTAATATATGATTTGAATATCAAAATTATTTTAAAATAATTATGTCAATCAGATTTAAACAATTTACTTCTTTTCCTTAATACATAAATGTTTTATAATAAGAGATATCAATGATAAGACTTCTGCAGCTTATTTAGGTAATCGTTCGCATCACAAAAATTAATGAGTCTTTGATAATCGTAATAGCACAGCAATCGAAAAACGATCTGGAAATTTTTGTCAAGTTCTTAATAGATATCGAAATGAGCTAAACTGCAAGAAGATTGGAATATTCGATCAAGTTCATCGTCTCAAATGGTAGCAAGAAACCCGTATCTACATTCGAAACAGTTTATGAAATTGATGCACATTTTCCAAGGACGAGATTTCTTTACTGAACAGTTTAATAATAATAGATAGATGATGTATCAATGAATTAAATCCAATCATGAGTGCGTATCAATGTTCTCTCGAAGTTATTAATCACAATGTGTAACACTTTCGTTGATACTTATTGTCAGTTCTTATCTGCAATGAACGTTCGATAAAAAGCTTAATTATAGATATATTAAAAAGTACATGTAACCGATCGTTATGTAACATGTGCATAAAGTAAAAAATTTAAACATTACAAATTGAGGAGAAAAAACTGTTTAAGCCTTGTGAATGTATATATTGATTAATTATACGCGGAAAAATTTTCTTCGGAGTTTATGAATATAATTTTAATATTTACAGTATATTATTTACTTATTTATTTAAAAATTAAACGAGCTATAAGCTGATTACATGTAATATATATATATAAATTAACAAGAAAAGGAAAGGTAGTGTAGAGTGCGCACAATATTATGAGGAAAATGCTTATCAAAAAACTGCAACTAGTTTATAACAAAAATAGATAAATGATTCACAGCTTAATTATACGTATTTGTTATTCTAATCTGAATGTATTAAATGCATTAGAAAACTGCGATGTACGGTCTTATCGGTTATTCATATGCGCCAAAGATATTGCATGTATACAATACTGATTTTAGTGCAAATTGTTGTGACAATCTTGGTCTGGCTGTGATTAAACAATGATTTTTTTTTAATTTTTTTACAGTAATGTAATAATTAAAATTGAAAACCTGATACTTATTAAATTATTATTTATAATAAAAGTATATTTTATGGTTTTAATTT
Organism: Megastigmus dorsalis; assembly: GCA_900490025.1. Classification (NCBI taxonomy): domain Eukaryota; kingdom Metazoa; phylum Arthropoda; class Insecta; order Hymenoptera; family Megastigmidae; genus Megastigmus; species Megastigmus dorsalis. Next base: position 61,564 of record UELU01144315.1, read on the forward strand.
TATATTTAGCTTTAGAATCTGAATTTAAAACTAATAAATTTATCATAATTTATTATACTAATTATATATTCTGTAGGTGTTTAATTTAATAATTTATGTTAGAAAAATTTAATGAAATGAGTGAAATACCTTATCCAAGCCACACTCGATATAGAAGTAGTCAACGGAATTGCACAATTTTAATTGTAGGACAAGGTACCGAGGACAAATAAATTATTTATATTAACCGATCGACATATGATAATAATAGGTCTCACTATTAATATTCCTGCTGCTGAAAAGCTGGACTTTCTATTAGCTGGTTCGTCGAGTCTCCGGCACCGCGCACCGCCTTTATTAATCGTGTTTCTATCATAAATAGTTTTTTTCTAGACTTGTTCGCTCTTAATTTATCATGAGGTCTTTATTACGCTGTACCTCTCTTTCCAGTCTCCACCTTTAACTCTCCCTCTCTCTTTCGGTCCATTTTTATATTAAGCAGCTCAAAATTGCTCTTGAATGAAAATACACTTTTTTCTATTTAAAACAAGTTTTGCGCGCATAAAGTATCCTATCGTTTTAAAATCTCGATTTTTGATTGTATTTCAAAAATTATTTATCTGCCATTTCGACATCTTTATACCCGCTCTAATCGTACCTCGCTCATTGGAATCAACTGTTCTTCAAATGTTTTGAAACAGGAATATTCTAATCTAAGATGTGCCATTAATTCCTCAAACAATATAGTACCAATAATTCGAATATCCTACGGCAAATATAAAGAGCGTCACTTTTCGCATACATTGTATCAAAAGCAATCAAGAATTTATACCTCTCGCAAGAATATATCTAATCAACATGTAACTTTGTTGTGCACCTTACTTCTGTATCGCATTGATAAGATAGCGAGTGGAACAATGTTACATACACGCACTTATGTGTAGCATATGTCATTTTCCTTTCCTTTCCCTGATCGCAATTGGCATAGTACATATGTTTCCTGCACATAGACCATTCCACGCGATATTCCATTTTCATCAGTTCGACGGTTAAAAATACACGCGCAGATTATGCGATACACGCATCTTCATGAACGGTCATGGATTTATCGTCGGTAACTCTAATCATCGCGATTGATTGATTGACTAACTGCGTACAAGTTATACCCTATAACGCTTGTGAGATTGACGATTCTTTTATAGACACTGACTCTGCACTTGACAAAATTTAAGTAACCGAATAAAATACATGTTCCGTATTTAATTTATTCGTTTACACAACGAACAGTCGACTCGCTTTGTTGAGTTTTTATTCGTACACTTATCATTTTTATCTAAACAATTGGTATTTCTTTTCTGCATAATTAGGTATATTATGTGTATATAGAGTTACGGGACTCTAAGAAGTTTCTAAATGATAATAATTTATGAGAGACTTTTTCATTATTTTAAACTAGCGTTTATTTGCAATAACTCCAAATAGGACATTGAATAAACTACAGATATCATCAATGTAAATTTCAGGAGTAATAATTAAGCGCGTTTTTTACGTCACTTTCTTCCATGGTTTGCTGGTTTAATTTTACATTAGAATTATATGTATGATGTGAAAAAGGTTAACAACCACATTGCGAAACCATGAATTGAATTATTTTTCAGTTCGAACAAAGAAAATGCGAGAGTAAAGCGGACTCGTCAAAGCAAATGTTTAAAAGCTTCCGAGAAACTGAATGGGCTATGATACACGCCTGCGAGTGTATAGACACATAATCAAATTATAGTGCTTTATACTACTGAAATAATTGAATTATCCGTTCCCTTTTTCAACTTGGTGGTATACATTGCCAATGGCGTTCCGGTTATATCTCGTCTTCGTGCGAGATCGTACCGGTTACTTTTTCCCACGTGACAGGCGCACTCGCTGCACTGCGGATACAAGAAATTGCGGCTAAGACCTATTTGTATTTGCCGCCAACGCGAAATGCCGCGTGGGAGGATCGCGAACTTTAAAAATTTATAGAAATGTTAATTATATTTATGTTTAAATACATATTCCAATATTTTTCAAAAATGTTCAATTCATGCTATGATTTTGACACAGTAGTTTCTGCAAGTATTGTTACAAATTCTAAATTGTTAATGATAAAATGTGCAAAATATAGCAAAAATGGAATTAAAGTAATGCATATTATGCAGAATACTAATATTTTTATTTATTTAAACAAATTCATAATTTAAAATACAAAATTAGTTTATAATAATTGCGGATTATTACTCTTAAGTTTATTAGAGTTAAGTAAAAATGTAATGTATACTTATATAATAGCTAAATAATTTAATATTTCTGTTCATAATTTTCAATTGGAGTTTAAAAAATTGTATTGGTACACCTTACTTATTAGTTTTTTTTTCGTGATGATGTGTACACTTATATATAGTTATAAGTTTAAGTTTCTAACCTTCAAATTATCACGTGAAAATTGTAAACAACATTATCCATCAGGAGCGTCGAGGAGGCAGTTTTTAAGCTTTATTATAATGATTTGGCGAGATAAAATTTCTCAACAAATCAAACTAAAATTTAAATTAAAACCTAAAACATTAAATTATCGGAATCAATGTAGATGACGAGATTTAATTAAGCTTCCATGTAGTAATAAATTTAGCCTAATGTAGATAGATAAATTTTACAGTAAACAGTTTTGAGATAAATAAATATTATTTATAAATTAAGTGTAGAAAATATGGAAACCTCAGAGGCAATGGAAGTTAATGAATCAAGTGAGCCTCCTGAAACATCGCATACATATGATCAATTTGATTCGCTTATACATTACAATCATGCCGGACCATCATCTTACTATCAAGTTGACGGGTCTACATTTAATAACTTATCTACAGCTGTAATATCCAATAATCAGTCTAAAATATCATCGACAAAGGATCAAACATTAGATGAAGTATTGTCTGACTTTCCATCCGAAGTATTAACAGGTTGTGGTCCCGATGAAGCTTTCACGCCAAACTACAAGGCAGCAATATTTCCAAGAAGTAGACCTCCTGATGCCCCAGTGACTCAACCAACACCATCAGTATTTCATGAGGAACAAACTATAGACCCTGAAGATCATTTCTATTTTGAATCAGATCATTTGGCTCTTAAAGGAAATAAAGATTATAGAAATTTACTTCAAGTGATTGTTACTCTTCAAGCTCAACGTACACAAGCTATAAAAGATTTGGATGTACTGTTATTAGAAAAGAAAAAGGCACTGACTGATCCTATAGCGTATGTGTCTAAGCTACAAAGTGGAAGTCTTCCTGATTATCCTGGTCCACAAGCAATACCAGATCTTCCAGTTATTGACTGGTCTAAGTATAATGTGGCTCAACCAGATAATAATATGAGGCCATTAACTCGCCATGCTAAAGCTGGACCTCAAGTGAAAGATATCAAGCAAGAAGAAGATTTTGATAAATCTCTTGTTCGAGGTAGAACTTTTGATGGAACCAAACCAGAAACTTTTAATAAATTATGGACAACAGACGAACAAAGACGTTTAGAAGAGCTATTGATCGAGTATCCTCCTGAGGAAATTGAGATGCGAAGATGGACAAAAATTGCTAATGCATTGGGTAAGAAATATTTTAAATATTTTTTTCCAGTATAAAATATAATATCGAAATTAATGTAATGTACTAGCAAGAAATTTGATTTTACTGAGGAATTGTTATTTAAAAAATTTTATCTTTCCAAGTAGTTATATATATTAGTAAAAATTAAAAAAAATTTACAGGAAATCGTACTCCAAAACAAGTGTCAAGTAGAGTCCAAAAATACTTCATCAAACTTACAAAAGCAGGCTTGCCAATTCCAGGCCGAGGACCAAAGACGAAAAGTGAGCCAAGAAAGACAAATCGTCATAAAAATATTACTTTTAGAAAGTCAACTTTCTTTCCTCATGAATACCTTCTTGATGAGATTAAAAAGGAACCTGCTCCAGAAGACTTTGTAAGTCTTATTATTGTCATCAAAATAATATTATTTATAAATCTTTTATTTGCTATGGGTGAAATTACTTTTAAAGCTTTATTTATAATTCTATTATATTTTTAAAATGTTTATGATACTACACAAATAAATTTATTTTACAATTCAACCTTAACAAAAGAATCCGTGTTTGCATATGAACTACTTTAATATACTGATAATATTCAGCAAGAATGACTAAAAATAACTAAAATATTAATAGACATGTATTCAATTTTCTGCATGCTACTTTCTGCATACTATGGATTCTTTGTTTTAATTGTTTTAAAACACAAATAAACTATTCGAAATTTCTAGGAAAATAATTCAGCATCTGCAAATGGCAATTTAGAAGATAATTCTGAGTTTAAGCAATTTGAATTACTGCGACAAGTTAAAATTGAAAAAGATGCTAATAATGGTGAATCGTATCACCAACATCTTGGATATAAGGTTGGATTTTTAATCTCTAAATATTAATTTAATTCTTAAAATGTAAAGATTCTCATGGCACCATTAAACCGTAAAATAAACCATAGGTTTAAGGGTTAAATAAATAAAACTAATTTAAAATGAAATTAACAAATCACATATCTTAATATTTCAAATATGCTTAATGTAACAAAAAGTGTTGTTCATTTTGAATGAAACATTTTGACCTAATAAAAGGATTAAAAATGTTAGCAGATAATTTGGTTTAAATTGTGAAACAAATTCACGAATTTATTTGATTTATAAGAAAATATGGAATTCAGTATTTTTAAGAATAACAGACATTTTATAACAATTATTATCATACTCTTTTACAGAAACAGTTACTTAAATTATAAAAGAAATTTAATTTTGTAAATTTAGAATGGAAAACATAATTATTTTCATTAAATATTGTTATTATTTAATGTATAAAATGTCCTCTTTATTAGACATTATGCAACTCAAAATTGAAAAATTGTACTAAGAAAATATTTCTTTTTAACAGTGTTTCGTTTGTGGTGAAGAACCTATAAAAGGTGAGATAAGATGGCACTGTGAACAATGCCCTGACAATGTCGATTTGTGTTCGGATTGTGCCGTTGCTCAACTCGAGGCGGAAGATCCTATTCATTCTTCAACCCACAAACTCTCGGCCATACATGCACCCAAATACTCGAAATGCTATGACACCGATTACTTACCGCAAAACTTTAGTACTACCTCATACAACTATTTGGATCCAAACTTTTTACCTGAATAGAAGATACAAAATAAGATAAAGGAAGTATTATTTCTGCATAAATCCCAACATTTTTGAATGATAAATTATTGGAAGTACTGATAAATGTTCATATTATCTATAATTATGACGCCCAAAATTAAAATATATTAATCAATGTTTAGTGATTTATAAAAAGTAAATAAATTAAATTTTTTAAACTCTACTCTCGTCCAAAAACATGGAATTTATGCAAGTAATATTTAATAGCCTTGCATGTAAATAAACAAAATATTATTTTTTATACTAAATACCTTTATTTGAAAAAATCAAGATTTTTTAATCGGTAACGAACATCTCGATTGAATTTTATCTCGAAATTCGTTAAACGTTCCGTTTTTTATGTGTTGTCGAATAGCTTTAAAGAACTCCATGTAATGATGGGTGTTATGTCTAGAATAATGTTATTTTATATGAAAAGAGATCTGTCAGACTCCGAAGAAATGTTAAATTTTTAATTTTTAATAAAGTTTATACATACATCATGAGAAGAACTTCTGCGAGTAATTCTTTGGTTTGAATAAGGTGATGTATATATGCTTTAGTGTGGTTTTTACAAGTTAAACATGTACAAGATTTACATATAGGTTCAAAATCTTCTTTATACCTAAAATTGAAACAATATACTAAATTTAAATATTCTACAAAATTTTTTTAATATTTTTTATGTACTTACCTAGTTTCAGAAAGACTTATAACATCTCCATTTTTTTCATGATTACATTCATTGCATAAAAAAATTAATGCTTTAGCCTGTTCTGTAGTCAAGTATGGATAGGATGAATCAAATACGTCAATACCTAAGTCAACTAAATCTAAAATAGTAGATGGGTTCCAACTACCCATTATAACACGAAGTTTATCCACAGGAAGTAATTTCTGTGAGTTACAATGAATATTTTACAAATTATTAAATTGATCTATAAAAATTCAAATATATAAATATTTAATTTAAACTTTTACTTACTAGGGAATGTTCAATTACAGGTTTTATTTGACCAATAGTGATGTCTGTTGTTTCTATTCCATTTTTGTGTAATCCATCAATCACATACCCAAGGAGTGGTTTGTTTTCCATATATTTTATGGACTTCTCCCTTGCTTGTAGACAGTATCCTCCTTCAACTGCTCCCAAAAGACCTTTATTTTTCAACACACTGGACTCCATATGTCGTGTAAAGCACTTTTCAAATAATTTGTTGCTTGTATCAACTGATTTACTGATCCGTTTTTGAGTACTATTTTTATCTGTGTCACCGTCACATAAAGTTACGTATACATCAGGTTTAAAAGTTTCAACTATCTCCATGTACCTGTCAGAAGTAACAGTAAACCTCCCATTTCTAGACCATACAGCAATAGAAGCTTTCTTGTGGTAACCAGGAACTGTAGCTTCAGATGGATCTTGGATATTCAAAAAAAATGGGTATTCCTGTAAAGAAAATAAATTGTAATAATACCTATACTTATGTACTTAATAAAGGTACATAAAAATATTTATTTAATAATTTAAATTGAGAAAAGTTAATTTAGCAGATTTAGATCATATTATTATTTTCTGCCTATACTTAGGAATAGTATAATATGAATTGAATTATCAATTTTATTAATATATCTTATTTATAAATTCTAAATATACCTTCATGCTCACAAACTCATCAAAAGAATTAAATTGTTTGGCAAAATCTGCCATATAAATAGTAGACGGCAGAGTGTTTAATAAAAATTGCTGTTCCGTGGTCACCATTTTAAAAACATCCTTGCTTAAATGTGGAATACTGCCTTTCTAAAAAGATAGGAAAAATATAGATTTCAATTATTTCAATTAAAAACGGAAAATAAAACAAATTTATAGAACTAACACTATTACAAATTCTGTTGTAGAGCTAAAATTTATTTATTTTATAAATAAAAAAAATTATTGATCTTAATCTTTGTTTACTTTTTGAGGAAATTAAGTATAAATACCTACCTTTGTGTACAACAGGAGAAGAGGTGTTTCGAAATTTAAATTTGGCAGTCTTTCAATTTCGGCCAACGTTCCTAATCGCGCCGAACAGCGAGCTAATGATTCTGTGTTGAACCTCATATTTTTAAAAATAAATTAATGTTTAAGTAATATTATAACTAAATAATTTGGTATCGGTACTATCAACTAGGCGATGATGTCACAATACTTTTTGGTACCTCTTGTAACTTTTAGGTTATAATCTTCGCGCAAAAAGCACGTGGGGGGGTCATCGGTTATACATCAACGCGGTCGTCGGCTCGCCGCGGTCTACCTATAGGTAATTTGTTGTCAGAGCCACAATTCGAGTTGAACAACGGGAATTATAATGGGATGTAGTTGGAAAAGAGCTGAAATAATGCTGCAATTAGCGAAATAAGTAATTTACTGTGACAGTATTAATTTAAATTAATTATTAATATTTAACTTTAAATTTTAAATAAATTTAATAAAGTTGTTTTTTATGGGTGTTATATTTTGAATGCTTATTGGGTTTTTTCTCAAAACGTATGCATTGCATTGTGCATTTCAATACTTCTGCGTTTTCAATTTATCAAAGTATACAGATGGCGTCAGCTTATCAGAATCTGCAGAGTGCAGACATTTCAAATTTTCAGTCTCTCATCAGTGCAGTCTCTGCAGCTTTCAGCATTGGCCTTGGCCCTCTACCGGCCAACCAAAGCAGAAAACTAAAATTGTACAGTCGTCGACGTTGGTTGGCGATATAGCAAGTGCCAAGTAGCAACAAGCCAAAAATTCTACAAAGCTTGCAAGTGTAGGAGAGGAATGCAAGATAAAAAGCCATGTCCCGTCCCCCGCAGAATTCACGCAATAGCGAAGCGACCGCTCGCTGAGGGTCTACGACGTCGTGTGCCACGTGGACGCGACTGAATTATCAACAAACGTCATCGAGAGAAGGAAAGAAGTCGCCAGTCGAGAGAAGGAAGAGTGCAGCGACAACAGTGAAGCGGTGCGCGGCGAACGTAACCTCTTCGGCTGTGTCTCTGCGAGAGAGAGCGCGGCGACGATTGCATCCCGGGGTAGCGCCGACAGGCCATAGCTCAGCTGCCGGACTGCGGCTATCGTCATGTTTTCGCCCCGGGATTTGGGCAAGCCTGATTATGTCAGTCTCAACATCAATGACGGCACGGCTTTCGCGAGATCAACATCACGGAGTGTCTGGAGAGTGAGTTTTTTCTACCTTTTTTTGCACTTGAACCTTTGTCTGCATTTTCTGCAGCGGTGTTTTTTTTAAGCATGACAATGAGTTGACGTGTTTTTTTTTATTTCTGAATAGGTATATATTGAAATGATGAATTGAAGAGTCATGCTAGTATATTTTATTATCTACTATTGCTGATGTATTTTATTTTTGTATTCAAAGTACATATATTGAACATAGATAAAATATACTTTTAATTATTGACTGCATTTTTATCACGATTATATTTAATGTGTTCAACTACCTAATTACTTGCTGTCATTTATTCCTTTAACATAAATTTTGTTTATGGACTGGATACTTCAATAAGTTATAATTCATTTAAAATTACTTAGCTTTGTACTAAAATAGTTATATTAATTTTTTTACTTTATTTATATTTTCTTTGAGTTATTTGTATTTAGTTTTGATATATTTATCATCATAATTTTATTACAAAACAAATTAGATAATCATTATAAAATACTTGTAAGTCTTGTAGACACTGTATAATGTTTGAATTAATTTTTAGCAATGGAACCAATTGTCCAGGTTTCAACGAAACATCTTCTATTTTGCTGTGATAACAATTTTAATTCTTATAATATATTTATTACCTGGCAAGTCTCAGACTACAACTACAATAGATGAGAGCGATTATGACAGTGGCAAGATTATTCAAAATCATCCAAAGAAAACCCAGGTATTGTAATTTGATTACATAGGTGTTTGTTGCTTATCATTTTAATAACACAAGGAATCATCAATAAAAATTGTATGGTACCACTGTCAAAATGATAGACTAGTTTCAATTACACTTGATGCATACTTTAACAATAAAATTGAAACCCATTTTAAAATAATGCCATGAAAAAAGTCAATTTAAATTGTTTTTTATTATAAAAGTTATTTTTACTAGTTGTCAAAAAATACAATTATTAAAAACCATTAATATAATATAAATTTTCTTTTTCTTTTGAGGTGACTAATGAGATTGCAATAGAAAAGGTAGATCAGGGTGGAGGTGGCAGGGGAGCTGGAGGTGGAGAAAACAATGTGGAGGTTATAGATGAACCTGAGTTTCAGCCAGAAGCCAATCAAGTTGATGATGATCAGATTGGAGAACCACCACAACATAAGCTTCAACCCTTTAAATTCAATGGTATTAGAATATAAATAAATTTCAGAGAAATAGTAATATTAAAGCTATGAAAGTATTTAGACTATTTATTTAACTTGCAAAATAAAAAGATTATAATTTTGGAGAAAATATTTAGTTCTTAATATAATTTGTATATAATTTTTATAATTTTTATATAATAGGATAATAATATATAATATATTTATATTTTTATATAATCTTTGTCAGTTTATAGTAGAGTACAGTCGACATAAGTAATATTTTTAATGTTTATATAATAGGTCCGCAAAATGATAGGCAAAAAGCTGTAATACGAGCTTTTAAACATTCTTGGAATGGTTATAAGAAATATGCTTGGGGACATGATAACATCAAACCAATATCAAAAGGATATCATGAATGGTTTGGACTTGGTTTGACCATTGTTGATTCTTTAGATACTATGTATATAATGGGACTAAATGAAGGTAATTTAAAGTTTATTATTAAATTGAAAAAAATGTGTTACCATGCTGTATTATTCATCAATTTTTACAGAATTTCAAGAAGCAAGAAATTGGGTTCAGAACAGTTTATTATTTAGTCAAAATAGAGATGTAAATTTATTTGAAGTTACCATAAGAGTTCTTGGTGGATTATTAGCAGCTTATCATTTGTCTGGTGACAAAATGTTTCTTGACAAAGCGGTAAAATAAAAGTTTTCATATTAATATACACTTTATTGATTTTTATCTTTCAAAGATACAAAACATTTGATTTTAGATTTTTAATCTAATACTTCTCATTCACGTATTTATCAAATGAATAATAAGATATAAAAATGGTAAATTAAATAGCTAAAATGAAATTTTGTATTTTCAACAGATTGACCTTGGTGATAGAATGTTACCAGCTTTTTCAACTCGCTCGGGTGTTCCATATTCAGATGTAAATTTGGGTACACGTAGTGCTCACCCACCTAAATGGGGTCCTGACAGCAGTACAAGTGAAATAACCTCGATCCAGCTCGAATTTCGAGATCTAAGCAGGAGCTCAAGGCAGCCACGCTTTGAAGTCGCAGCGGCCAAGGTCTCGGAACACGTGCATCAGCTGGATAAGTACGACGGTCTCGTGCCGATCTTTATCAATGCAAATACCGGCCTGTTCCGTGAATGGGCAGTTATCACACTTGGCGCTAGGGGAGACAGTTACTATGAGTATTTGCTCAAGCAGTGGATACAGACTGGAAAAACTATTGACTAGTAAGTAGATGCTGATACAGCTCAAACATTTTTTTATTTACTAAACACTCAACATTGCTTTAGTACATCATTGTTTTACAGCTTTTTCAAATAGTAAACATTCATTTATAAAATTGATGTTGTTTCCATAATCCATTAGTAAAATATAAATTATAATTTTAAATGTAACCTTGTAAATTTTATTTCAGCTTAAGAGACGATTACTTACTTGGTATCGCGGGAACTGAAAAGCATTTGGTAAAAAGAACTGCCGTTAATAAGCATTTGTTTATAGCAGAATTATTAGGTGCTGCACGAGATATGAAACCAAAAATGGTTAGAATTAAACTAATTTTATAATTTTATGAATCTTATTATTTGTGCGATACAATTATAATGAAATAAATCATTTTAGGACCATTTAACTTGTTATTTGAGTGGAACTCTTGCGTTGGGAGTACACTTTGGATTACCAAGTGGGCATATGAATCTTGCAACTGATTTACTCAAAACTTGCTATGCAACTTACATTACACAGCCAACTGGTCTTGCTCCAGAAATTACTTACTTTAACGTTCAGGTAAATTTATAATGATTTTCCATTTTAATAAATTAAGCAATATTCAAAGTTTCACTTTATGAAAATTCAAAATTTGTGTTATAGAAATCGGATGATGAAAATCAGAAAGACATGTATGTTAAGACGAATGATGCGCACAATCTTCTGCGACCTGAATTCATTGAAAGTTTATACTACATGTGGTACTTTACTGGCAATAAGACTTACCAAAATTGGGGATGGCAGATATTCCAAGTAAGTAAATTCTTGTTTGAACTAATTGATTTAATACTATCTTTTAAGAATTGTATTTAAGGTAAAAAACAATTATTCTTTAATTGATAACTTTTTAACTGTTTTCAGGCGTTTGAAAATTTCACAAGGGTCGAAAACGGATACACGAGTATCAGTAATGTTAAAAATATTTTCCATACTCGCCCGCGCGACATGACAGAGAGTTTTTGGTTCGGTGAGACTTTGAAGTATCTTTACTTGCTATTCGATGATACAAGGCAATTGATCGATCTAGATAAATGGGTTTTCAATTCAGAGGGCCATCCACTGCCCATTTACGAGTCATGAAAGGCTTTCTTTTCGACGATCATTCTTTGAGTGAGACGATCATTCGTACAATAAGTAAAAAATAAAAATGCGCGTGTGGGATATTCCAATTAGATTTGTGATAGAAATTTTGCATTTAGGTAATATATATTATATATACATATATATAAATGAGAATATCGAAAGATATTATATACAAAGATGAATCGTTTATTTTGAAACGAGATTTTTTGAAAACGGAAATGTAAACAATACAATTGAATTGGTATAGAGAATAATTGTGTATACATGTGAACGAAGTGATAAAAAATGGTATATATCTTGTGCATTTGTTGTACAGTACAATACAAAAAGAAAAAGAAAATTTACAGAGTCAATTTGTTGTATACAAAAATTTGAGATTGAATGATCATGTTTTTATGAACTACTATATAAAGCACTTGGTGGTACTTATTAAATAATTTTTACTGTTTTCTATTTTTTTTTTAATTTTGATAGATTCATTGTATCTATCATATGGTTAGTTTATATAACGTATCACTATTCCATATCATGTAAAAAATAGCTACGAAAAATAACGTGATAGAATTTTTCTTTGGGAAATATTTAATAGTAAATTAACAAACGTAAAGAAAGACTCATTTGACAATAAACATTAATCTATAGTCAATTTTATGAGTTTGCAATTTACAATAAAATTTTATTACATTTTAAATTTAATGTTAATTATTTATTAATAAGTTTCTGCAACGGAGTTATATGCAATTAATTTGAATATGAAGGGTTTTTAGAATCTATACATTTGCGAATGTTGAGGATGAACTATAGTCGAAACTATAGTTGTGTACTATAGTCGAATAACCTTCTAGTCGTATACCTAAATGCGCAGGCGAAATGGTGTAGAAGTAATCTTAATAATCAATTATACATTACACTCTCAATCAAATTTTGTTTGCATGCAAAATGGCCTAAAAGTTTTCAGAGAAAGAATACATAATTACATATAGAATTTTTTCACTATAATCATGTATAAATCTTAATCAATTAATTTTGAATGATTATATATTTTCATAGACATGCAATTATGTAGAATCATTTTTCTGAGATCTTTATGTACAATTATCATAACAACTAGTGTTTATTTAAAACACGATGAGTACAGTAGTTGGAAATAGTTATGCAAATTGGGTCCTTAAAAAGATGTTCAAATTTCATTATATGTAATGGCTCTATAACTATATATATTCTTATATCATATAGTACATTAACTTCTTTTATATTTTAGAGCAATGAACAGTCGTGTAATCAATGTTATGAGGAATATTTATTGTTAAACGGCAAAAAATAAATATTTTTCGTACATAATAAAAATATATTAATTGAAATTCATGGATATTTAATGCTCTAAAATTGTCTCTCAGATTATCAAATTGATAACTGGCATATGCGAACAAAAACAATCTTACATACCTGATGACACGCATACTATGTACTTCTGGTTTTATTTGTAAATAGTTTTATTTAGCGTATATATAGTGTAATAATGGACTTTGAGACATGGATCTAAGTAGACTATTATGTGCATAAGACTAGAATTTAAAAATCAATCAAAGCTTTCAGCCATGTCTCAATGCCAACTTAAGTATGCAATTATTAATTGTTGAGCAATTGGAAAGAATATGTGAAGCAATAAAGAAAGGAAAATCGTAATATAATTTTTATGCATTTATTAATCTTCAGACCCGAAAATTACCCAGGAATTATTAATGAACTTAAAATTATTATTAAGGATATTAAGGAAAATTTGTGGAAGTAATATTCAGTATCAAGAATAACAAGGTTGTAAAACAAATTGCACTTTAATTGTCACTTAGCTCTGTACACTTACAAAAAAAAAAGAAGAGAAATAATTGTCATCTCGATTAAAGTAAAACGGAAGCCTTCGCTGCATTTTCATCCCCTACAGTTTTTTTATGCAGTATGTCGTATATAGTTTCACATGCGAAAATTACGCGTTCATTTACGATACTAAGACATTTTTTTTTATCATATGTCGTTCAAAATACTTGTGTAAATTGTACCTCAGAATCGTCACGTATACAACGAAGCTCGCCTCTTCTCTATATCACGGAACGCGTTTTTCTTTATTAATATGAAAAATATATATTTATATATTATTACCCTCAGATGACGAAGAATTTTTTTTTGTCGAAGTGTCAAAACGCTAACACCTTTGTACATGCATAATATTTCGTTCATCTCCATTGAAATTTATAATATTTATACATCGCAATATATAAAAATACAATCGAAAAGTAAACAATCTCTAATTCATTTTTGTTTATTAAAAAACTAATATTTAACCAATGCTTCGATTACGTGTACATATTATTATTCTTAAATTTACGCTTTTACAATGCCAATACAGTTTTACAAATTTATCGCTGTTCTCTTCTCTTGACTATCGCAAAGTAGTAAATAGAATATAAAATGTTTATAAAAAACCGCACATTAAAAAATTGGAAATTTTGGCTTGTATAATTTATTTTGCTTATACAAAATACAATTGACATGCAAAGAGTTGGAAGTTTGTATAGTTTGCCTTTTTTTTTTGGAAATTGTACTTACACGGAATGTTTCGTTTGACTTTTGTTTTGATATTACATTTTTTTTATACTTACTCGCCAAAGAGAGTATAAACCTTGCGAAAGATCACAGCTGGCGCGCAGTATTATACTTATTACTTTTTTTTCCTTATTGTCGATAGTCGATATATATATATACATTAGATAAATATATATCTATAATAAGTGTATAATCTCGCTGAGCATTCTTGCCTCAATTTTTGTTTTACTCATTCTCGCTGCTCATTTGCAATCTTTGATTATGTTAATAAGAATTCCTTTTTTTTGATTATTGTGATAAGCATGTTACACGTTGATCGTTATAAAAACGTTTTATAAATTGCTTAATCTCATTTCGTCCAGTTACTTATATTTCAGGTTATATATATACTTTAATTGTTTATTTGTAAGGATTTGATTTGTAGTAGAAAAACACATTTTGTATTAAAATAATCAAAAATTATTATCTTTTATGTTTGGAAAATGGTCTTATCTAACCATGTATGACGATTCTAAACTGTTTTGATAAAAATTACACGGTTTTTGACTTTACGAATGCTGTTGTTTACTTCAAAAAATGTGGGTATTAGATATTGGTAGTCAGCCCCTTTTCCTTGTATATACTTCTATAAAAAGTATGTTCTTATAAAAAAAAAAAAAATAACGTTAGATAAGACAGTTTCCAAGCGTTCCAAGGAAACTTATGTGACGGAAGATATCATAATCAATTGGAATTACAAAATTTAATTCTATAGGTAGTACATAAGTTGTTAGACATTCGTTGATATGAAAAATGGATATAAGTTGCATTTTCAATTTAGCCAATGTCGATGATAAATTTTACAACTTATTTCGTTATTGACTTTTATTCGCTCACAGTCACCAGAATATTTTTTTTATATTTCAGCTCGAAATAGTCTTATTATTTAAACGACATTTATAATGATATAGAAATTCACGATGATACAGAATGTCAAGATCGATATCTTCGAGTCATCTTCCACCAATAAATCCGTCCATTCGTCCAATTACAAGCCATTCGCGCATCCTTTTCATCCATCTCTCTCAGCTCCTCAGTCTCAACTTTCGTCATTCATCCACCGAAAAGTGTGCACGACTTGTTCGGGAAAGATAGTGAAATAGTTTAAGCATCTTCATACATCAAAAGCCGTTACACCCCCTTTACGGTCAATTTATCTTCCGAGTCACAGTTCTCTAAGCACTTTCAGTCCACAGGGCGCAGAGAGAACTGTCCGCTCGTCCAAATTCATTCGATGCGTCTAAAGAAAAAAAAAAGAGGTTTCGCGCCGCGGCGTATCCAGAGAGCAACTACACCATACATCTACAAGGACTCGCATCTATATAAAAAAAAGAAGAACTCGCATCTCTCTCTCTCTCTCTCTCTCTCTGAACCTCCAGAGCCGCGTGTAGAAAACACGTAGATTGTACGGGGAAAAAAGCCCATCACAGCCCGCAGATAACGTGAGCAACAACGGCGTCTCTCTCGAAAATCGCTCAGACTATCGTGCACTCGCAGCACTGCTGGGTAAAGTAGACGCACTTGATGAGACAGCTGTCGTCGTCGACGTCGTGCGGCACCGGCTTGGGCTTGATGTTGCCGTTGTTCCCGTCCACCCTGTCGTGATCCTTGCCGTAGCCGTTGCGTTCGATCGGCGGCCGTGGCTCGGGCGATGGTAGAGTCGAGCGGACTATCGGCACGGCTTCCTCGATCGCCTCCTCGACCTCGGGGCTACTGCTGCCGCCGCCGCTGCCGCTGCCGCTCGCCTCGGATTTCGGAGAGCGCGGCGAGGGCGTCGAGTTGCTCGTGTTGCTCGTGTTGGTCGTGTTGGTCGTGTTGGTCGTGTTGCTCGAGATGGTGATTTTACCGGCTCGTGGCTCGTCCGGCAGATCCACGTAGTTCGGCGAGGATACCGAGGACTGCAGCGTCGGCGACGAGTCTGCCGACATCATCACGCTGTGAACAAAGGATTTTGGCCTGGTTAGTCGAGTCTCTCGTAGTTAAAGTATTTTTTTTTGTTTTTGTTGCGAACTTGTGTGAGTGTTTGATTCATTTAAAGTGCTTGTGCTTCGAATGAATTAACAATTCTGTTTTAGAAAAAATTTCGGGATCTGGCCGGGAGGAACCAATAGGTACACGGATAAAAGGGGATTCGTGGTGACGTTATAAATATGTTATCATTTTTAAATCTTATATATAGGATCGGCAAACGGCATATAAATGAATTTTCCTTGTCATTCGGATTCAAAGTAAAATCTCAAATTTTCATTTCCTGAAGTGGCGGCATCCAATACCAGCTGTTGCAGGCAAAGCTATACCCTCATCTATCCCCCTGCACCAAGATTACAATCCTAATTAACTAACCAGGAAATTCTGTGAAAGTCCCATCGACCTAATGTACCAACCAAGCCACGATTAAGGGTTAGGTATATATAAAGCAAAAAGTCACACATATTAGCATGAGTCAATCCATCGATCAAATCGTCACATCTCTCGCACGTGTGTGTGACGTATAAAGAGTCTGCAGGCGCTGACCATATGATATTCACTCATTACGGATAATGTCATACTTGGAACCCCAAGTGAGTGTGTGTGTGTGTCTTTATCTTGTAGTTATGAGATACATAATATGAAACGGGAACGACTCTGTCGCGTGCGAGTAATTTCGTAATTATTTTTAGCGGGTTATACCGAATGGAACTTGAATCGATCCATTCTTGATTCTTCTAAGAAGTTTATCATCCGCCTATATGTTTTATTCTATTTTTATACTTACAGAGAAATGCATTCGTGTTAAATATAATTTATTTTAAGTAAGATGGAAGAAGCTGTATCGCCATCGCTATGTTAGAGAAATGTAGTTGAAATTTATTATATTACAGTTAGGCGATACCTGCACGAAAACATTTTCTCTAACAATGGGAAAGCGTACGATATAAGTCATAGTCGTACGATCCAACGGTTATGCATTTGAAACTTGACATGAAATATTGAACCGGGAGATAATTATGAAATAATGCAGTAAAGATAATCGGGTGATATACTTTGTGTAATTCAACAAGGTAAAAGTAAAGAAATTTCCGAGTAAAAGAGATCTGTCAGCTCTTGACTTTTACGATAGCAAACAAAGTTACGCATAATGCGGATAAAGTGAAAGAGACGGAGAGAGAGAGAGAGAGAGAGAGAGAGAGAGAGAGAGAGAGAGAGAGAGAGAGAAACCTTTAACAAGCAATAACCATACGCGATTAAGTCGGTAATAGGCATTAAACGATCGACGATGACGATGACGACGACGACGACCGACGATTCTATGATTACTTATCTCGAATGCACGGACGACGGTCTGACCACGCGCATACATATCGCTGACATATAGTTCATATAGGCACTTTTCTGCTGTACAGCTGTTGCATCGGAGTTATGCTGACGAGAATTCACTCTGATCGGAGTCGCTTAATTAGTGTCAGTCGCAGTGACTGTTAACGTCTGCGTCGTATGACCTAAACGATATTGGCGATCTTTCGAGCTAATGAAAAATCATTATGCCGATATTGTTTCAAGTCTCTGCAGCTTCGTGCGCAATCAAGTATGACGGCGTGTCTGACGTTCGTGCGGAAACTTAACTTTTAATTCCATCGAGAGATTTATTAATTGCGATCGAAGGGACGAGACTGCAAATCGTTGGCTTTCGTCAACAACGACTGGACAATGCTATGAGCGTAATACCGATGAACGGCAATCGACATTAACTATCGCGTCCTCCTCCGACATACGAGCTACACGAGTCTAATTGCTATTCCTCGATGTTCTACGTAGTCGGGCCTTCGTCTCTCGTGTACATATATGTGTGTGTGCGTTCGTTAAGCTGCGCTTGAATGTCTGGCCTGGGCTTCATGGGAAAAATCAATGGCAAGTTCCCTTAGCTTCAATCGTCTGCACTTCTTGGAATTTATCGGGGTTAGTGCAAGATTCTTTTGAACCATCTAAAATGCTTGATAGACTATTTGAAAAGGAAAAAAAAAATGTGGCATAATATGAAATTTCAGACTGTTCTTTTGTAGCTCATTGTTTTGCTGCAAAATGTAATGCAATGCGAAACAAAGTGATTCGGAGATAAAGGGAACTATGTATGATTTACTCGAGTTGACGGTACGATTTGTTTTATCTCAAGACGAGTCTCTACTTACGTAACTACGCTTGCAGAATCTGATATGCCGCGTGCATCAGATGTCGTGCCTTGCTCTTTCTTTCTTTTTCTCTCTCGAGGCTTTTATCGCGGAGACTTTTACGGACGATGACTTCGAAAACGTGCGCGCAACACATATTTATATCGAGTTCATCAAAAGATACATAAAAGATTAACACCTAATGAGTGTTAGTGTTGCCAACTTCTCAATCTTTACAATTAATGTCAACTAAATATTATAATGAAATAGTTTTATTATGAAGTAGTATTTAAATTTCACACTAAAAAATTGTTATTTGCAGAAAATGCACAATAACTTTCCTGCATTTTGCTAATTTTACATAATTACATTCCAATAAATATTCATTAAGCTCATACACTCATAAACACTGCATTTTCAATAAAAAAAAGACCATCCCGAAAAAAGTCAAAAACTCCAACGCACATCGCCAACCGCAGTAACGGCACACTTCAACTTATTACCTGCATCTGGCATGACTCGCATCGACTAATGGATTTTTCCGTCGACCAAAGGGTCGTTACAACATCTCTCCCACACGTCGATATCTATATATATATACATACGTACCATTTGGCCTTTTTGCAGGGGTGCATTCTGGCTTTCTCCTCGCGCGTCAAGGTCGGATAGTAGGACATCTGTTCCTGCATCTCGTTGAGGCCCATGTTTTTACGGCCGCTTACGGCCTCGGCCTCAAGCTCGTGTTGTACTGTACGTCGGACCATGATCGCGACGAGCTTTGCCCATCCTCGCTTTTACCAGACTCTGATTAGCGCTTGATTCGCGCAGAGGGTTCGGTATATAGGGGATTTTTTGATAAGTTAGCGAGTTGTGCAGAGCTGCTGTTTAGTGGAGTGAGATCATTGGAAAAATTTGCAGTTTTTCTTAATTGAATTGACGTTGCTCGATTAGAACATTTATAAAAGTTAAGCGATGAACATATTTAACTTTTTTGAAGTTTTTTTTATAATATCTACAGTAATTTTATAAATTGTTCAAATTGAAAAAAATTTTTCTTTATTTTATCACGTGTTTTATTATTCGATTCCGTAAAAAATGCGTATGCTTATATGCTTATAATGATTACCGCAAAGTTACTCGAATAATAATAGAAGGCACCATCTGCTCAACGAGAGGCCTTCAATCTTGGTCAAGGTGTCATATGTGACAAATTTTATTCGGAGGGTTTCCATAATTTGCCGAAACAAAAAAAAGTGTTGGCATATGTTAAAATTATAAGATTAAAACATTATCACACTTTATTCATCAGAATTATGAATGTTGATACATCGTTTTAAACCGACCACTAAATTCACGTTTCAATCAAAGTTATAAACTCTTTTCCAATAGATCTCCCATCCACTCTCAATCACACGTCAATAAAATGTTTGCTGAACCATTCGATCGCAATTCTACCATCGTTCCACATCCCAATTTTACGAGGTCGAAACTGCAGAAAGACGAGAGCCGCGATTACTCATCCACTCGTTAAAAGGGTTTAAGTCTAAAAAAAATACCGCTCGCTGCTGCGCATTAGGGATAAAGCGCAATTACAGCTGGTCGCAGTTAGAGTGTCGTTGATTCCGCGTAGTGTAACGTCACTGCTGGCAGTTATCTTCCTTGAGACACGATCTCTCTCTCTCTCTCTCTCTCTATCCCATGGAAACACAATCCAGTCTAGACCTTATACACACGCGAACAAAGCCACGAGCAGTTCTATTTTTACGACCTCTTGCGTTGCATATACATATATCGCTTCTGATAGCACGCATAGCCGTGACTATATTATAACGACTTTCATATGCGCCGCGAAGTTAGATAGGCTTTTTTAGCACGCTGACGACCCGATATCTATGCGCACTTGCTTCTAATCCTCGTTCTTTTTCTTCCCCCTCGAAGGTCGGCACAGCTGATTTGCAATCTTATTATACACTCTTTGTTATATATATATGGTGTAAAAGAAAAAATTGATTTATCCTCTTACGATAAGTGTATAAGGTCGAGCTCCCGATACACACAGATTGTCAAATTAAATGTTTACAATACGCGAGTGACTTCCACAGCTATAAACAAATGCCGGCGCTAAATGGCGCTTGAAAAAGAGAAGAGGAGCAGCATCACGAAATTCCAGATAATCGTCGGCGCTCGAGGGTGTGACGAGAGCCGCGGGGTCCTCGTGTGCACAGCCTGTTTTACATATATACTCTCGTGTAATTCAGCGCACGTCGTTGCCGCCGCCGCCGCTGCTACTTTTCTCGCGCCGCATTCTTCGCGATAATAAGCGCCAACGAGCCTCCACTTGATCCCTGCTATTTATTGTGCGTATGTGCGTGTGTGTCTATGTGTGCGCGCGAGTAAGTCAATGCAGTCACGTCGTCCCTTCGACGCTTGGTTTAATCGGGACGATCGGAGCGACTGATTATTATCGGCTGTTTGGTGTTCAAGTATCGGAGGTAGATGGATGGTGTGTGTTGTTGGGCGTGGAGATGGAATGCGGTGATGGCTTTTCAGGTTTCCGTGGATAAAAGGTGAGAGCCGTTGTTTGTGGAAGCAGCAGCTGCGCAAGCGAGAGGCTGAATTGAATTTCAATTATCCTCGGATTGATGAGTTTCAGCTTGTAAATTATTTCGAATTCACTTGAACGATATAATAATTGTATACATGTATTACGTCTATATGAGAAATTTTTTTTCAAATGGAAAACATAAATTATATAAAATATCAAGATAAAAGTTTCGCGAACGCGTGCAACAAGAATTGGCGATCAAGGATCGCGCAATCGTGACCAACGAAAAGGAAGTGAAAAGGGGAGTAAGGAAGTTGTCGAGAGCCCTACACATTCACGCACGCTTATATATATATGTATATGTATATCGTAAGGGCAGCTGTTCGTGCGTTTCTCTTTCTGTGTATTCTGTCAGTCGCGGGGCTACACACGTTTCCGGGAGCGAGAGAGAGAGAGAGAGAGAGAGAGAGAGAGAGAAACCCTGACATCCCTCGCGTGGCCGCAGCAGACCGAAATTTTCAAGGCCACCCCGTCGCCCTCCATCGCTTTCATTCAGGAATTTATAAAGGGAGAACGTGCGTCGCGAGTATATATAGGTATACGACGTAGGACTGCTCGTTGTTGCGTCAGAATTTGAATGCATTGTACTTGGGATCATCGTTTAGGGGAAGGAGGATTGAGAAGTGACGGATTTTGGAAGTTGTGGAGCAGGTGGGGACTACGTGATTTTAAATAAAGAAGGCCGAGTGTATTGTGTGCGTGTGTAGGGATGGGGATAAGAGTAATTTTAAGATTTCTAAAAGCGAACAAGCGATAGATTTGGAATTTTATTTTTAGCGGGACATTTTAGCTGTAATCTATGAAGTTAAGTTTCTTTTAGATGTACGAACTAGAATTTCGAGAGAAACATATTGAGATAATGTTCTGTGCTGTGCGGTTTATCAACCGAGCCGGCGACTAAGTGAAATCGGCAAAAAGCTAATCAATATAACACGCAATTTTCAAAAAATCTCCCAGTGGCAGTACCGCAACTATTATCTACACTCATAAATATCCGAGCTCCACTCCCGTCTCTCGAACTTTTCGATTCGACCAAAAGTGAAAGAGGGAGAGAGGGAGAAGTAGAGAGAGAGAGAACAGTAAACTCGGCGGTTCTCGCGCTCCTTATAATAAACCCCTCCATTAGAATCCCCCGCGGGGATCATTTATACTGCAGTGCGCGCGTATATCGTAAGCGCGGCGCGCGTTCGCCCATGTAACGGATATCTGTCGCGCGCACCACATGCACGCCAAGCTGTTCGCGCAAGTTTTCAACCTTTCATTAATGAGGAATGAAGATTGTGTAGAGAAAGAGAGAGAGAGAGAGAGAGGGAAAGAGAGAGACTTCCAGGGAAGCTTGTATATGTATATATATGCGTAAATATAGTTAACTACGCGTGTGAATTTATGTGGAAACTCCTCTGCGAGCCAACGATTTGTTATGCGGGATCATTGAAATGCTCCGCGAGAAATTCCCGATTCGATTCTGCGAACTGGTTGGGAACTTTGTTTTTTTTTGGTTGCTTTATGGGTTATTCGCAGTGCGGTGTGCGTGATGATGCGTGTGAACGAATTAATTAAGGAGTGTTTGCGAGTTAATAGAGTCGTGAGCAATGCATAATGAGTTATTGGCGCGGGTTGAATGTAGATTGGTATATATATATATATATATCGTGATTTTACTCAATTTTCTAGCGTGAATCGTGATTAATGAATATTTTTTGCAGGAGAATATTCATGGCATCAAGATTTTTATTTGAAAAGCGAATCCTACTATCTCCAAATAAATCCTATACCTGCGTACACAAAGTCGCTCATTACTCCATTAAAAGTCAGTCTTGTCCAATGCAAACTAGTCGCGGAAAACCTCAACATATAAGATAGATGGACAAACCAGCACTTCCTAAAACCGGGAAACGCAGTCTGTCACAGACGAAAAAAAAGAGAGAAGAGAGAGAGAGAGAGAGGAAAAAGTAGAAATAACCGGATTCGGCTTTCTTCATCGTCCGGGCAGACACTAACGGGTTGAAAGACACTCGTTGAACTTTCACGAAGAGAGCGCTCGCAAGAGAGAGAGAGAGAGAGAGAGAGAGAGAGAGAGACGCTGCACCCGAGCCAAAACCGCGTATAAACCGTATAACACGACCGGCTCTCTTTCTCCCCCAATTTTTTTTTTTTTTTCATTTTCCTCAATGATGCGCTTGTGCAGCACCGACCTGCATATACATGTATATATGACACACACACGAGAGTGACGTCGAGAAAGAAGTGTATAATGAGGAATTCACCGATGACGAGGCGGTCAGAGAGTCTTGCCGCCTGGGTATTTCTCTTTCTTTCTTTTTACTTCTTTCTCTCGCTCTCTGGCTTTCTCGCCCGCGCGCTCTGGCACACACGACTTTTACGACGACCCCCTCGTAACTTATAATATTCCATTGTCGATCGCGGTGCGGTGGGTATACTATAAAGCCGTTTCTCCGGGCTGCCTCTTTTTTTTATTTCTCCTTCTGCGGCGGCTTCGGTTCCTTAGTGCTGCGCGATGATAATTTTGGGTTTCGTGAGTAAGTGCATGCCCCTTTTTCCGATATGCTTTTTTTTTATTATTAATGTGCACCGATCGAGTAGCGTAGGTGTGCAGAGAACGGAGATGAAATGTAAT
The DNA here is from genome assembly GCA_900490025.1 of Megastigmus dorsalis. Classification (NCBI taxonomy): domain Eukaryota; kingdom Metazoa; phylum Arthropoda; class Insecta; order Hymenoptera; family Megastigmidae; genus Megastigmus; species Megastigmus dorsalis. Next base: position 85,566 of record UELU01144315.1, read on the forward strand.
AGCTTCAGATTGTATAAAAGGCTGGATTTAAAGATCGCGTCGATGCTCGCGCAGCATTGGTATTAGCATATATTCAAGATTCTAGGATGTAGATGCCCTTGTCGGCAAGATATAGGATAAATGCTTTTTAATTTGCAAGCCTCGTGTTAATTTCTAATCTTAGAATTATATCAATTTGAATGAAATTAGATTCGATGGTGGAGGTGATATTCTATATATATTTAAAGAAACAGTTCCTTGAAAAACTATGCACTGGTTCTAAAGTTATCGAGAGATGAATATTAGCTCTTTTTATCGTGTCTCCGCTCGCGATAATCGTTCGCCTATTATGTTTACTCGAGTACTTCGAGTAAGAATGCGAGGAATGGAACAATGAAGGGGAGTGATATTTTTCCTGCTTTCAATTTGTCTATCTAGCAGCCTTTAAAGCCGCTGATTTTCTCATGGAAAAAATGGGCGTGGGTTAATAAACGTTCATTGGCCAGAGCAGTCATTTTCTTAGAGTAAATTAAAGCTTATAGTAGAGCTCGGATGATTGTACACGGACAAGACTTTCCAAAGAATCGACTTCAATCTCTTTATCTTATCTTTTATTAACTCTCGCTTTAATATTTGTACAAACCCGTGTGAAAATTGAAAAATATAACTTACGATATAAACACAATTTCTGACAATTTTGCAGTTTACATACAGTCTGTTTTTTTTTTACTCGAACTACAGAAGTGAGTATACATTTTCATTTAATTTTAGCGGCTCATCGCTCGAACCCTCGCAACTATTACAGCAAAAACCTCATATCCCATTAAATCCCAATTCGATTCCAATTCCCGCGAGACTGCAGCCACATCAAATCCTCCTGTCACACCTAAAAACACCCACTACTCCAGCCCAACAAAACCTCATTCCGCTCATTTTCTCCGCGTCTCGCTCCGCGCATCGCTTAGCAGAGAGCAACGACGTCGGCACAAGTTTAAGGGCACCGCGATTCGCGAGTGTGTATATACACGTATATATACAGTAACAGCAGCGAGCAGCAGCGAGGAAGACAGGAAGCCGCATCGCCGAGGAGGAGGAGAGGGGCGAGAAGGTCAACGGAACGTCGGCCCGCGGAAAATCGCTCTCCCCTCAGGGTCTTTCTCTCTCTCTCTTTCTGTGCGAAACTCACGCCTGGCTGAGCAGTGCAAGCATTGTGTGCGCCTCGGCTGCTGACTGTTGTTCGCGAAAAATGTGTGTGTGTGTGTGTGTGTGTGTGTGTGTATTGAAAGGGGAGGAAGGGACATGTCTGCCAAGTTTTTTTTTTGCTACGTGTTACTTTTTTTAGCCAGGCGATGCGATAACGCGCGTTGGGAGAGGTTAGGGTTTGTACTAAGTGAGGGTTTTGGAGATTAGGGGTGCGAGAGGTTTTATGTATAGGTAAGACGAGGAGGATTAAGTATTACAGATAGTTTTCTGTCGTTGATATTTAGATTGAGTTGGTATTAATTTGAAAATATTTGGAAACTATTATTTATCGGCTTAAAAGATCGCATTTATTTTATATTATAACAAATTTTACGCTTTAAATCGGCTGAATTCAAATAATTTTGTATAGAGACGGGCGCAAACGTTAAAGTTTAAAATTTGATTTGCAGCGTTCATCTGATAAACAGCGCAATTTCCTTGAGCTGTCCTTCCAACCGTCACCCGAGTTACGCTTTCTTCGAGCTAAATAAATTTCTCACCGATCAAGTAATGAGAGTAGATCGGGATCGAATGGTTCCGCAAACATCAAGGCGTACAATCGGACAAATTCGCACGATCACGGAGAACTGGTTTTGGCAAAATAAGTTTCGTATTGAATTATCGATGAAAGCTTGTGACAAAAACGATACATACTGCGAGTTTTTATCAAATATTAAATACAAGAGCAATACTATTTACGAGCGTGGTAAGGACAAGAGTTACTTATTTTGCAAACGAATTATCCAATGTCGTGCGTTAACGAGCAAGAAAAGTTGCTGCGAATATATAATAAATGAAAAAAATCGACATACACAGGCGTCTCATGCGCGCGACTTGTGAAAATCTTCTTAACGAACTACGTGCATGAAAATAAAATGAAAACAACTACTTATATAGCACTGTCCAATGTAAGAATTTTAATGAAAGAAAACAGTAAAGATTTAAAAGTGTAAATCTGATTGAATCAGTATATTTTCTAGATTTTACTTTGGAGCATATTCTAAGGAAAAGTTTTACAGTGGAAAAATAGTACTCTCATTTTCTTGAAATAAAATTCACCCTACTTGAGTTACTCTAACATTATTCAAAATATTATTCCACTGTAAATGAACGCAATCGAAAATACAAATTTAAATTTTGATGCTCGAATCTAATGAACCGTTACTCTAGTAAAGTACAATTTCAGTTCAAACTATCCCCGTAAACTTTTCACGAAATTAACATCACTTCACTCGAACTACTCTAATCTCGCGTAATATCCCCAACACTTAAAACTGCACTTTCAATTCGAAATTCCATTAGAACCCATTATAGAACATGCTCCACTCCAATTCAAATGGCACACACTCTTTTTTTGAAAATTCTTACATCGGACAGATATATGAAGCGAGGAGCGCAACAACACTAGCCAGCGCTTCAGAAGGAGTCAGGCGCGAAACTAAAACCTATACCGATCTCTTGCGGCTCGGCGCTCGCTCCTAACGATTTTCACGTGGAGCGAAATTCAAAGAGCGCAGAGAGAAGAAGAAGAAGGATATAGCGTGGGGTATAGAGAGAAAGAGAGAGAGAGAGCCCAGAGGGAGGGAACTGACGCCGGCGGCCAATCAGCTGCTCGGCCGCTGCACCGCTCCGACGGCGCTCGAAAAAGGAGTCGACGACACACACACACACACACATACACACACACTCACACATATGCACACAACTACGTGTGAATACGCGACTGCCTCATTGGTCGTTTCTGTATTCAAAACTTCTCCCTCTCTCTCTTTATCGCGGGCTTTTCTCTTCTTCGTATGTATATATATATATATAGGTATATATGCTCTCAACTCGCGAGGTATGCGTGCACGGTAATCCTCGCCGTTTATCTCTGCCGCCGCCTGGGATTCTTTAATTTTATTAGCTGACCCGATGTGAATGTCTCTTTCACCGAGAGAGACTGGGTGCGAGACCCGAAATCCGGTACCTTTTGGTTTATGTCATGCTGAGCTGGGTACAGTCTATAATGTATATACCTGTCTTACTCGCTTTGGGAGGTGAGTTTTTCATTGTTCTTCTTTTTTTTGTGATCAGATGTTTTCTTGATCCTTTTTTGGGAACGACTGAGTTTTTGGATGGAAGAGGATGCACTCGAATGAATATCGCAGGATGGTTTTTGCCCTTTTTACAAAATTTATAAGCATTTGGCATGCCTATAGAATTTTGTGATTTTACAAAAAGGTAGTATAAGTAAGTTTTTACGTCCAGAGGTAATTTATAATAATGAAGAGCTTATTCGCATTTTACTATAATGGACAATAATTTTATACCTTTCTTCCCAAAACCAATAGTTATTGGCGTCAATTTGCATTAAAGTGTAAGATTTGATTATATACGTTTAATTTTTTATTTTTACCTATTTTAATATACACCTAGTACTTACTTACTGTGTAGCTGGGTCTACAATTTTCTCGAGCAGATGTTTTGTATCATAATGTGAATACCAAGTTGAGCATTAGAGTACTATTCGATAGTAAAATCTTTTTCAGTCAGACATTTAAATTTTAAAGTAGGAAAAAATAATCTTATACTTTTGCTATAACAATTGCTATGTAACATTTTTCTTGAAAATTTACTTCTAAATCACAATAAATTTCCATTATTTTTAAACCAATTACTAAATACGTAACAGTACTTAACAATCAAGCACATTATTTTTACTTTTTTCTCCTTGATAAAAATAGTATGAACAACTTCTCAAACCGGTTCATTTTTAATTTTCACATTTTATTATCATACACACATATGCACGTAATCCCAACCTTTCATTTAGATTCGTGTCCAGAGCGCGCGGGAGCATATAAAAGTTTGATTAAACGTTGCCCAGGCCGATAACAGCGAGCTTTGATAATACCGGCGGTATATACGCGATGATTATCGATGATTGCCATGGTAGGAAAAAAATGCAACGGATAGTAAAGCGCTTGGGTCGGCGGCTCGCTTTTACATTTGCATAAAGCTACCGAGTTTTATACTGTCACTCCCTGTCATTGAACGCTCGACGGTAATAGGTTAAGCAATTAAACAGTTTTTTTATTTCATTACCTTAACGTGCGCTGGTTATTCGCGCGTGAGATATTAAAGTATCCGCTGACGAAGTGTGTTAAATTATTAGTTAGCACGTTTTGTGCTTTTAGTGTGGAACGTGAAAGTTTTTTTATTGTTATTGAAAAATTTGATCGATTCAAGAGAGAACTTGGCAAAACTATAAAAGTACCTTTTGGAGATGAAAATTGTTTACTTTTTTTTAAAATATATTATGCTGAAATCATCTCATGAAAAATTAAAATATATACCTCATTCCAAATAACTACATTTTTTTTGTTTGTTATACTTATGTTTCATTGTAAATCATTGCATAAATAATACAAATAATTTCAGAACATATATATAGCGTACGAGAATCTGGTACAGTGTATAGCAATTTCAAAATAATTTTTCACTTTCAAGGGTGGTGCCCATCACGCATCGAAAAAAAAAAGAAAGAGGAAGGTGATGCATCAAACAATATCTGAAACACAACGATCACCACACACGTCCAGAGGTGTGGCAGTCGCAGGAACGCCTACCCCGAAGCGCACATATACAAAAGAGAGAGAGAGAGAGAGAGAGAGAGAGAGAGAGAGAGAGAGAGAGAGAGAGAAAGTAGACCGGCTTCATCGTTCGATTAAAAAAATTTGCATATACAAGAGAGCAAGAGAGAGAGAGAGAGAGACAAAGAGTGACGAGGCCGAGGTCGTCGCTCCTCTCGGAGACCCGAATGAAATCTAACGCAAGCGATGCATCAGCAGCAGCATCATCAGTAACAGCAACAGCATCAGCAGTGTGGCACAATTAAACTACATGCATATAATAAGTGGCATTGCTTATATAGTTGAGTTCCGCCGCTGCATCAACAAAGACGTCAGCGAGAGAGAAAGAGAGAGCGAGAGAGAGAGAGAGAGACAGAAACAGATAGACAGGCCACGTGCGCTGTGTGTCGCCGCACGAAATACTAGAGTTCCACGACGCTTGTGTTGGTTTCGAGTTTCGCTATATACCTATATCTGCTGGTGCACAATGAATAAGGCGCTTATGTTTATCGCTTTGACTTTCGCTCGGCGGGATTTGGTTTACTTCCGAAAAATTCGTTTCTTTTATTGGCGCTCGAGATTGGTGGTATATTGCAGCGAGTTGATATACTGGTAGATGAGTTCAGTTTATCATTGATTCAAGGGCGAAGAATGAGTTAAAAATATTTATCAGTTATATTGAGCGAATCATTGAAAATGATAATCCGTAGCGTTTCGATGACTAAATTTGCATTTTCAAATTTCATTAAAATGGAATTATTTTGTATGCGTATTTTTTCTTAACACGTATTATACGATGTTTGTTTTAGAGAAAAATGGGGAATCATGCCAAATAAAAATAAAACATAAACTAATCATAAAATTTTTATTATCTAGGAAGTTGTGGGGATGGACCAGTGTATGTTTACTTTGAAAAGCAAAATAATTAAAATAATCACTCACGAGCAAAAATTAAAAATTGAACTAAATAAATTAATAGCTAACGGTATACAACGAATTGTACTATAGTTAAAATAATATACTACTTAAAATAATTTGTTAAAATTGTAACGTATAATTCCATTATCTACTGCACTTGTGTATATCTATAGTGTACTGAAACTTACGTGTCAACACATTTTAGGGAATGTGATAATTTCTGAAACTCACCTGAAACAAAAAGAGACAAAAATCATTAGATGGATATTGAGTAAAGGAAAAAAAATTGAATAAATTAATTTTCTCAAAATAAAATATTTAAATTAAAATGTATGAATGAGCAATGAATCGAACAGTTTCCTCGTGGGTAACGAAAAAAGTATTCATGATATGCTTTATAGGGGTCATTCCGCGCTTCACTTGCTACAATGTTATTTCTTGTGTACTGAATTTCTCATATATACCAGAATTCCATTGAATCGGAATGCATTTTAATTTCCGTTCACTACACAGTTCATTTAAAATCTCGTTCGGGATGATTTCTTTTTGTAAACTGTACATTTCTGCCTGATAAGGAAATCATTTGGTAAAAAAAATTAGAGATATTTTTTCTTTTTTTTATTGACCCTCTTATATATATATTTTTTAATTATAATTTTTTCGTTTTACGAAAATCTTTGGCATTGATAGCTTTTTTAATGATTCGAGGGGTAATATTTGAAAAAAAAATAATTTAGTCAGTTTATTACACAAAAAAGTCATAGCATACAAAAGAATGATATTGTAATGATCTTGAGTGAAAGCATATCATAACAACGTTATCTGAAGCTTCCGAAAAGACTTTAGCGTAAGACCGATTACTTGGATAAAAATAAATATTGAATAATTCCATCAGTCATGGCGAAATTATATTTTCAAGTCCCTCGTGATTGTTCTAAGTAATTTTAGTTTTATTAATTATTGTGCACTGCTTTCGCTGTAGTTTATTTATATGTCCGCGCATACAGGAAAGAATAATTCATTAGAATTTCTCAAAAAACTACCTAAAGTTCGTTACATCACAGACCTAAATTCTCCAGTAATTACCCTACCGGCACGGCCTTACTCCACCCAAAAAAAAAGAAAATAACCGATCACCTTTATTTCTCCAACTCAGGTAAAAGTCCTCGCTCGCAAAATAACATATGCAAGAGAATCGATAACGAATAACAACGAGGGTACAGGAGAAAAGGAGAAACAGAGCGCCGAGGAACCAACAAAACTATAAGTATCGTCGCCTCGTCGCTTTTTGCCTTTTATAAAAAAACACAAGAGAGAGAGAGGGGGGGGGGATGTATAGGAGCAGAGGCAAGAAAAAGGGACGAAGGGAGACCCGAGGAAAGAAACAAGACGACAACGACGGAGAAGGAATAAGAAAGCAACAAAAGCGCGCGGATGGAGCAAAGGAGAATAAAAGAAGAGAGAGAGAGAGAGAGATGGAGAGAAATCTCCGAAGGAGAAACCTGCAGGAGGGTTCCGTATACCTCACGTATACATTATATGTGCGCGGATTGTGCAGTGTGTAAAACTTGCGAGTCAAATTCACGCGAAAAGCTGCTATACGCGCTCTCCATTGTTTGCGGGTATAGAGTTTAGGCTGAACGTCGTGTGCGCGCGCATTAGGTGCGCTTGCACGTGTGTTGCCGCACCAAGGAACTTAGAGCCGCAGTTCGGCGTATTATAATAAAGTATTGAGCAAAAATTACGAGGAAAAAGGCTGTATAATACGCTACTTTTTTCTTTTTTGGAGTAAAAAAACTTGAGAACGATTTACGCTTTCTGGTGAATACAGAAGTAAATGATGCAAGAGCACTGTTGTAATAAGCTCGTGGAGAGGCAATGATGCAATTTTGATTGTGTTCGTGCTCGCTTTTTTTGCAATTGTATGCGCAAAAATTTAGTTTAAAAATTAACTTATTTTTATGCGGAATTTGAAGCAAAAAAAAATAGAATTTCAATCGTTTTCTTCATTATTCCATTACCACTGCTCCGTTACATTGTCAAAGATTCCCTCGGCAATGACTTACGCAAAACGCGGAAGAAAAAAAAAGTATCAAAGTCAAAAGGAGGTTATAACCACCCTGGAAATACAATCGAACCGCAGCATCTCGCGAACAAAAAAAAAGCAGGCAAAAAGAAATGGCAAACATCACCGCAAAAGCCACACTTTCTCTAAGCTCACAATTTACGACCGCAGCTATTTACTTATCATTCATAAACGCAAAAGCGTAGATAGGTATATGAGTATATCTCGTCGGTGTGTTATATACATCGCAGAACAGAGCGCGCACTCCGAAATTTCCCGTATATAAGCAAAACAAAACAAAGCCGACGACACGCAGCAGCGCCTCGCGCGACTCCTAACCTTTTCTCCTCGCGGAAAACCATATTATATATACAAATCGACAAACCGCACTATATATATGCACATCGCAAGGAAAAGTCAAAGACTCACTTGTACACGCCGCGCTGTGGCAGCATATTCCTCAATCTCATTCTCCTCTCGCGATAATCGGACAGTCAATTTGTCCGATGCTCCGTGATTTTTGCACGCACTTTTTCAGGGGGTAGAGGATTGCACGCGCACACACTGCGGGTTCCAGTACACGCACAGGGAAAGAGAGAGAATAAAAATGCGCGCCACACAGGCCGGCAACGCGACGCGAGACCGACTGGACGCCGAGCGACTAACAGGGTCTGCATGGGCTTAGTATACCCGGAACGCCGAGAGCGAGAGAGCGAGAGTGCGAGAGAGAGATAGATAGAGCTAAGACCAGCGGACAGACGATTCTTGCGTGTATGTGTGGCGCGCATCTCTGTACCGCGCAGGCATGAGGGAGAGAGGGAGAGAGAAAGACAGGGATGTATATGGACCGAATCCATGGATGGTGCGACGGTGAAAGGCCGGAGGGGAGATGTCTGCTTTGCCGACCGGTGTATTTTGGATGGGATATTTGGGCTGTGGAGTGAGGGATGGTTTCGGAAAAATTTTTTTTATAAGCGTACAATTTGAATTCAAGTTTGAAAACATATTTTATCCAATTAGCTATTTTTATTGAATTGTCTTTTTTTTTTTCGATGTGGTTTTATGTAATTATGCAAATCATAATAAGGTTATATAGTGCTGGTACATATATTATGCAGGTAGGTACAATAAAAATAGCGAAAAATCGATCGATACTTCGTGAAAATGATTCGTAACTACATATGAGAATGATTGCTAATTGTACGTATATAAAATCGTAATAGTACCGAGAATCGATCGTATAGTTCTTTCAGCCGAATTAAAAATTAGAGATGCTAGAATGTTGTAATGGAGCAAAACCGATACTCGCATAAAGTCGAACGAGTAATAATAATATTTCTTATAGGTAATTTAACATCCAATACGATATACCAATAAGATATTTTCAGTTTTAATTTGATTACAATACAAAAACTTTCACAGTTATCTAATTCTTCGACACAATAAAAGCAAAAAATGTATCTGCCTTACACATAAAAAGATCGTTTAAAAACGCTCTATTCTCTCTGTTGTACACACGCGTGGCTCCGCTTTATACACTGATCAAATGCAGTTTAGAAGTCAAACGAATGAAAAGAGAATGAACAATACGTCCACTATGTGATCCGGTGTTAAGTCCAAGTGTTTATTTTGCCCAAACAAAGTCGCGTTTTATCATTTCCTTTAAAAGTCAAAGCTAAGAAGGGAATGTATATACCGTATAGAACAACGGAAGATAACTCTGGATAGTCGACTGCGGCTATTGCGTTGCATGCATTTATACAAAGCTATGTGAGTATACTTAGACCTTTATAAGTTACCTTCAATAGCTCAATTACTGCATTTTATTCCAATTATTTTCTATAAGCTGTACGATCTAATAAAATCTGGTCGCATCGCGCCAGCTTTCCCCCGAAGACGTACATAGTTCGAAAGCTTGACCAAAAACGTCGAAAGTACATTTATAATACAGAGCGGAGCACTGGCTACGGGATTTCGCAATGTCACAGACGACTAGCGAAGCAATTTCTCGGCAGATTTCAAGATCGAAATCACGAGTCGCGCGCGCAACATCTCGTTTGGCAAGCCGCGGTATATATGTACAAGAATGGAGAGCCTTCCTTTTCTTGGAGCGCCGCGCGATCAAAGGATAAATTTCAGATAGGTCTTGAAAAACTCTCTCTCTCTCTCTCTCTTATTCTCGAGAAATCGACGACAAAGGCCACGTATAATAAGGCATCGAGAGCGCGAAGGTCCATGGATATACTCTGGGACGAGAGCGAACTAAAAGTAATCGCGGATTTTCCGCATCTGTTCACACGAAGGTTTGTCTAATGGACAGTTGGTTCGTAATGAAATCGAGTTGTTGGAATTTAGGAGATCAGATATGCTTAATATGAAAGAGTTAGTTTCGTGTAGGTAAAGGGAGTTTAGAAAGGAGTCCGTGTGTAGTCCAATTGTACTGAATGAAAATTCCTTTTGAGACTGGTTCGAAATTGAAATACATTGTGTTGTAATAAGACAAATGATGTTTAAGATTTTAATGAAAGCATATTGATATTCATGTTGTATGGTCAAAATGGAATGTTAACATAAATTACAAAGGTAATTGAAGAATAGAATAAAAGTAATAAAAAATATTACACCAATAATAAAATTTAAAAAATTAATTGTAAAAAATTAAGCCGAAAATTTGACGTTATCCTCTTTACGATTCTCGACAATTGTAGCATCCAGCTGCATCGGAATTTCCATTCTGGTGTTACCGGGTGTTACAAACCAGCAGGAATTTGTGCAAGTCTATAATGGAAACTGTAGGTATACACAGTTTTTACGTTGCCCGTTGTAAAAGAGTAAAACTGCACCAGAATATAATCTAAATGTAAATCTGATTGTAGTGTAGGGGTATTTTTATCACTTCCTGGTACGCGAACCTAACCAGAGGTCTTGTAAACGTTTTCTGCAAGTAACTATGAGTTAGATTTTTACCTACTGCAGCTCGACTGTATACCTTTTAATTTGGAATTCTCAACTTCAAACAAAAATCAATACTTTTCAACACACGGTTCTTATTTGCGCAAAATCATAATATAATTTGTAATTATACTTATTTCCTCAATGTTAATTGTTATATAGCTATCGATTGACTTGTTGTCTGCAGAGAAAGTGCTTTAATTACAACCAATCATTCGAGTTTTCGTACATCACTTCAGGTATCATAATATATAACTTAAATAATATAATTAAGCGAGATCGAGTAAATCTTGTATAGTCATTTACTAAATGTTGCTCAACCGTGCGTAATACTGCACGAAGCAATTAGAATCCAGGCAAATAATTAGTCCTGTAAAGGATGAAGCTGGAATCTACGCATGCGCCAGGTGTAGCGATTCGAGGTCCAGGCCGATATGGATGAAAAATTTAAATCGCCACTCAGCGACTACTTTACTCGTCATATTCTTTCAACAAGTGCAATAAGGAAATCGGAACTATGCAAGAAAAAAGAGGCCAAACGAATTGTTAACAATTTACCACAACCTAAATACAAGCGAAGCCTGCGTAAAATTAATTGTATAGGATGCAAAGCTGTATAAAACGAAATTAAAATACATTTTTCGAGAGACGAGAGTACTTCAAATGCCTATATTAAGCCATTGCGGCTATCTATAATATTGACATCTCTAGCACAGGATGCGGCACGAAAACTTTCAAGCTCTCTCGACTCAACAATCATAGATTAAATTATAAAACAAAATCTCACCCGTAAGAAGTCATCCTGCCTCCCTTTATACGCCTAGACAATATCCTCCGCAGGAGAAAATCTAAACAAAGAGCTCCTCTCTCGTCTGGCAGCCAGTCTCCGCAGCCACACACACACGCGCGCGCACTCACTCACACGAACACCTGTGCACACACGGCGAGAGAATAATCTCTGCACACTGTACGTATGTATACGTGTGTGCACCTCCTCTCCGCGGTAACCTCTCGAATGTGTGCAAAAAAGAAAGCAAAAGCCGTTTACTCGCGGAAAAGCCGGGAATCGGTGGAAATGGAAGGAGCGAAGGAGCAGCAGCGCAGAGCTATAAGGGAGGACTAAAAAGCACAAAAATCTTGTGCGCGCGGAGGAATTTATGCGCGAATATTTAGCAGGACGAGGGAGAGGGAGGGAGATGGAGAGATGCGGTGCGGCTCGTCGCGAGACTACGTCTGTGTGTGCAACCTCTCACGCACGCAGCGGCGGCTCGCGGAGGGAATGCCATGGAGGGACGAAAAGGGAGCGCGCGCAGAGAGAGAGAGAGAGAGAGAGAGTGAGTCGAGGGATAAGAGTGAGAGAGACGGAGCGTACGGGAAACCGGTAATACAACAGGAAAGGCGAGCGGCTCGGCTCTCGTCGGCGAAGATCGGAGAAGACGGGCAAGGGGGTTGGTGCAGGGGGGCTTAAAGGGTTGTTCACGATGGATGGTTTGACGGGCGGTTCGGCGGCTGCGCTGAGAGAGTGGAGACCTTGTACTTATGGGAGCGAGGACTTTGGCTGGCTCTGCTTTACCGACTTTTGTTGCCTGGGCTGATTGTTATTTTTCCGAGATGAATGGTTTTTTAACGGAATGGAGAATGATTTTTCCTTTTTAAATTCAATGCTATTCCGTAGCTTTTTAAGAATATTCTTTCAGTTTTTATGAGCCATTTATCTGCTGTATTTACTACCAGTAATTTCGGATATTGGAAGTTTAAAATCTTTAGTTGACCTAAATTCAAACATATGAAAGCTCATTTTAAATATAAATCTTTTTTTGATTTATTGCTTAATTTTCGGGCCTCAAAATTCGTTGCACTTGCATAAAAGTCAAATTACCATCTTGCACGCATCTCATAAAATTAAAAAAAAAAATGATATACAAGACTTACATAAACGTTTTTCTTTCGAGAGGTAAGTAATTGCTTTCTTTGGACATGAAAATAATCATTCTTTTTACGCTAAATGAATGGGTTCCGTTCCACATTTTCTCATAAAAGTGGCTACACACTTGTTAAGCTTTCGTTAACGCTATTGTACTATTGCCTTTTCAATTGCAAATACAAAAAATAATGAAATTTATCTTTTATGGGAATTTTAACCTCATACGATTTGAAGACAAGTTTTGCAACTTTGAATATATATAGCTTATTTAAAGATAACAATAGTATATAGTTTCTTTCTTGTTATATACACATACTTCAAAGAGAAACTACTCATAAAGATTTGTACTATTAAAATAACGTTTTCAATTTTGAAGATATATTTATAATGTAGTTTAAAAGAGTTTAAAAGCTAAAACATACTACTAGGCTTTAATATAATGTTTCCATCCACCCAGCAAACAATGACCTCTTAATTGTCCACCAATTTTATGCGGAAAGAGCTCTTTAATAGAAGCTGTCCCCAAAAGTGCTCTTTTTGCTTGAAATCAGTGGACCTTCAGGACGAATTGTTCACTGGGCAAATTATCAAAATTAAAAGTCAATTTATAGATGGTGCGTGATAAGGCAGAAATCTATGCATGGTAACCGTTCACATACTTTTTTTCTGATAGATTATTATCTGTAGGAGGTAGTTTTTATTCAATGGCATTTATCTGGATATGAGTAGTTTTGAGTGTCACTCCTTAATTAATCGTATAATAGCTTTATTTATTTGTTTTTTTTTTAATTATGATTTATAATTTTTCAGGTAATTTATTTCTTTTGGTGGTTTCATAAAATCTTTCACGCTTGATTTTGCAGAACGATACTAAATTAATCAAATGTGAAAAACAATATTAAATGTAACATTTACATTTCGTGCCATCTGTTTACTGTGTAATATATCCGGCTTTAGGGTTTATCCGGAAGTTTCTCCAGTCACCAGCTTATATAATAATCCAGTGCACGATAACTCTAATGATTTCTTTTGTTTTCGCATTGTGTCACATTTGTTAGTATATCTGTATATAAGTATTTCTATTTCGGCAATAAAATTTCCCTTTGAATCCAGTCTCCCCAAAAAATCATGGCCGCTCCATTTGCAGTATCAACAAGTCCGATTCCAGCAAACAATTTTGGAGAGTACATGCAGAGCGAAGCCTCTCATATCGCGGACGACGTCGATTACCGAGTCGCCAATAATCGTTCGTTAGTGCCATTTTAGCGCGCGCGCGCATGCAAGTGTTCCCATGCGTCGAACTGCTGGGTCAAGGCTGACACAGCGCCGATCGCCTTCTCTTTTATTTTCTGATTTTTCCACTGAACGTATAATACAACGGTTGGCTGCCGCGTTTACGCGTCGTTGAATTCGTCGTCGTCGAGCTCATGTGTCAATTCATTGCGATCAACTGCGACTGCCCCTTTTTTGACTGCGGTTTGGCGAGGTGTTTATTTCTGACTTTTTGTTTTTGTTTCTGGAACGGATAGGAGATGAAGGCTTTCAATGATGTTTTATGCAGGTGAAGAATGTTGGAGGTTGATTTTTCAGATGGGATTGGTTTTGGGTGTGGGTTTGATAATGGTAAAAAAAGGTTTCAATAAAATTAAATAATGACCATTGAGTCTCCGATAAAAATATGATCTACAGCCGTTAGTTGTATCAGCGTTACGCTTTCAAATTAATATTAATGTCAAGCATTTTAAGTATATAATAACATGTACTTAAAATGGAGTCTGTAGATGTTTTTAAGAAACAATTTAAAAAAATTTCACCATCTTAGATTTTAAATATTCAGTAAATCAAAAAAAATTGCATACGTCTTTTACCAACTATTCTTTCATACCGAAAAAAGATATGACCACAGATATTCATGCTTACTAAGCAAGGTCATTTTACGCTTCCATAAGCAAGTCTAAAATCGTCTATTTTTATCAAGAGGTCATGAAATTTTTTAATTTTCACGAAAACTCAATTCTCAGTCACTGATTTCTCATGATGTGGAAATTTTTTGTAATTCATTCTTCGCTCGTATCATGGGAAGATACTTTCACTTTTATAGCCTCTTGTAAGTGCTGAACTTTGTTTTGGCGCTAATAGAGATAACCGCTTTATTTCATAAAAAATTTCAATTAAGGTTAACTGCTCGTGCAATCAAGGAAGCAGAATTTACTACAGTAGATTGGAATGTTGCATGTGAAAAGATAACATTTATACTAATTGCGCTAAACATTAGTAAAGTTTACGAGAGAAAGCTTATTATGAGAATTTATTTATAAGCCGCTACTATTGCATCAAAATCAGATGACAGAGAGTAGATAATACGAAACACTTGTTGGATAAAACGTAGACAAATATCTAATCGTAATCTTTTTTCTTTTTAAAAATAAACAACCTTTCCTAAAGCTCTTAAATATTGTCATAACTATTGTATGGTGATTTTCTCATTGTCACTTCATAATCACAATACAGTTTGAAGCTTCTACACTTCAGTTAACTATACAAATAACTGCTAAAATGTTTATCTTTACTTTTACAACCTTTTTTACCGCTCAAGTTGTCTTCGCGCTGTCAAGGCTTATACTTTATGACAGAAAATTCTTCTGTTTATTAAAAATAAGCCTTTGCAGTCATGAATAATTAATGAATTGACATTGAGTTCCAAACTATCTTAATTCTCTGGAAAGATATCCTCGTTTTCTACCTGCACAACTTGTAAAATATGCGTTAATTCTGGATAAACTTCAGAATTAGAAAAACGATCGTATTCTGGAATCATAACCGAGCCCAGCACCAAACACGTTATCAGCATCACAACAATTGCTATTCAACTTCTCGAATAACGTGGTTCCACACACCTACGCAAACACACACACAGACAAAATTATTCACCCAGCAGCGATTTCGTCGTCATCGTCGAAATGTCTCGGCTGCTCGTACTGCTCGTTCCTCTTCTTGTTCGCGCTCATCCAGACTTTCGTGGTGTGCTTCTTGCTGGCCGTGTTCTTCTTGCCGAATATTCGGCTCTTGCCCATTCCAAAGCGATTCTTGGAGAACATGATTCACGCAACTTTTTGGACAAAATCGCGCTCTCGTCCTTACTGCCTTGGTGGAAGAGAATAATAAAAAGATATATAGTGAGACCCGCACACGAGCCGCGGCGCGTCGCGAGTTTTATGACCTCGCGTGAACTTTGGGTGCCGTCGTCGTCGTCGTTACACACAGTCGTTGAAACACACCTTGGCGCTCGGTTAGAGTATCGGTCTCGTACTAACCACGCGATAGAGGACATGCACATGTGGCAGCGAAGTGGGAATAAGGACTTGTGCCACTCTCTCTCTCTCTCTCTCTCTCTCTCTCTCTCTCTCTCTCTCTCTCTCTCTGGCACTCGTTATTTCACTCCTACTCTAGCGGCTCTTTTCGTCTATCTCTTGTGTCTCATCTCGTGTATCCCTACTATAACCACTTGACGTTGAGCCTTGACGTCTGATTCCCCGGTTTTGTTTTACGCGCGTGATGCCATTTCTCTCGCGCTCCGGCTACTGATACTTAACAACGAGAGATTGAATTCTTGGGAAATTAGTCGACGCTTGTGGCCTGATGTTAGAGAAAAACTCGATGAAATGTATGGTTTTCAAAGATGATGAAGTTTTTAATAATAAGCTTTAATGGTTGAAACTTGCATTGTTTCTCAGTTGCAAAACTATCTCTGTATACTAACTTGGAATTTGCATGAATATTGCATTGACTAGAATCAATGAGTTACCGTAGATGAGATAATCGTGTTCTCCGCCGTGCGATCGATTTGTACTTGTGATCTAGATTAGCGATCGCATATTTTTAAGAGTTATCGTGTAGCAATATCTTATTCCGCTCTGAAAGTTGTAATTTATTACACCGTTCACTGTAAGCAACTCGTTAACATATCTATTAGAAATTTAAGCTTGTGACTTTAATTATAGAATTAGTAGTTAATTAATTAACACCGCTTGCTTCAAATAAATTGTCGAAAGTATACAGTTAAAGCAGCATTTCTTTCATGCATGCATGAATTCAAGTTACGAGTATTGACATTAGACGTTGACTTTTATAATTGATTTTCTGATTTAAGACCAAATTTTTGGAACAACAATTTAAGACCGAGTTTCTGCAGAATCGTAAACGAATAAATTCTCGTATACTGAATATATTATTCTAATAAGCGCTGACTGTCTCTATATTAATAATGTCCCTAGTATGCTCATACCTATAAGAAACCGTTATGAAATAAAAGTGTAAGTTGAGCACATTCTACTACTTAACTATGTAGGTATATCTAACAGTAAAACCAAGTCTCAGTAGAGTTGCTCTAGCAATTTGAATGCTCAAATATATTAATGTTCCTAATGGACGACTACGAGAGTAGCGGTGGGTTGGGTTGGGTTTATTACACAATTTCATTCGACAGTTGCAGAAACCGATTTTCTTGGAAGATGAATTTGGAGAGTACTCAAATGATTAGTGTCTTTGGTCTCTATGATTACAATGAAAACATTGCTCAAGCGCATTGTTAAGGAGAAAATTGTCCTAATATTATATACGTTCAGATAAATTGTTAACTTATGATCTTATTAACTGGTTTAATTTACCGTATTCTTTTTGCATAAGTACATTTAAATCTATTATAATATGATGAATTATAACGTAAAATACTGTAAAATAATTGTCTTTACTACTTTTAAACATCGTTTCGCCAGGAAAATCATTGCGGTGATAAATTTTTGCAATTTCCTTCAATTATTTATTATAAATAATCGTGTATAAATTAGCACGGATTATTTCGTAGACTATTTTATCAAATAAAGCAATACTATGCCTTTAAAAATAGAAACTTAATCGTGCAGAAAACAGGTTTTGAATAAATAAGAGTTTTCCTAACAAAATTGAGCCAATCTCGATCCTAAGATAAATGATTTAACGATAGGTTGTATTCACGGATGCCAATAAAACAATTCCGTCGACCAGGTGAAAATCGTCTTCGCTAATCAAAAACTCAAGAAAACCATCCACTCATTCCCACATTTGTACATCAGATGGCGCTAATATGATCATAATACGCAAACGCGTGAATGGAACATTTTTCTGCACCCACGTCACGTGCTAACCATTTCATTCATTAATCCCCACTTTCTATCCGTTTCCGCCTCGGTTTCCGTCTCCCCGTACATTTCCTCTTTTTTCTTTTTTCCTTCCTCCTCACCCGCATTTCACGGGAAAAACAAGCACAAGTGTGTCTTTCACGGAGTCGAGACGACATGTGCAAGCGATCAAGTTTAAAGACGATTTCATCTCTCGAGTTCTGCTATACGGCCTGACGCAATCTGTTTTGCATTTTTAAAACTGAAGATGCATCACCGAGTACTGAATCCGCATTATAGGCGGATGGGATTATTTTATTCATGCGGGGATTGCGCATTCGAAGACTTTTGCTCGAGCGCAACAGGTACGAAGTATATCCGATTAGAAATTCGAGTGGAGTCTCTATGAAGTTATCGATGAATTATGATAGAGAATTAATTTATTTTTCTTGGATAAATATTTTTGTTAAGCCCCGATTGCACAGTTTCGTTTGCGATTGTGATTCATTAGTTGAATTGGGTCTTTCGTATTAAGTCATTAAATAAATAAAGAAGAGTTTACACACATTCTGACAAAACAAAGATTATTTTTATGTAGAATACAGCCTTCGATCACTCGTCAACGACCAAGACAAAAATCGATTTAGAAAATTACAAGCAAGAACTATATTACTACACTTACACCTGGCAATTCGAAATAAGTGCACATTTGAGCAAGACATTGAATGGAACGGATTTCCTCGGGCTGTATAGTATATAAGTGCGCGGGTGAGGCTCGAGCTCTCTTGGTTATAATCGTACCCGAGAGAGTGTCATTTTTATGCGGGGCGCGAAGCGACAGCTCGAGTCGACTTACGATATTCCGAGGAGACACCTTTCGAGAGCACTTTGTGTGTGTGTGTGTGTGTGTGTGTGTGTGTGTGTGACTCGGAACTTCACGATGCTCACTTGCGACTCTCACGATTCGGAAAAAAACCCCGTTTTTTTTACGTTCGTTACGGCTTCGGAGAATACGTTTAATGGCTCGCCAAGCTCACCGTGTCGTTGCCAACACGAGTGTCTGGGGAGAAAGAAGAGTTTATTGCGGTGTTAGAAAAATGCATGACAATGACTTTGCAATTTGGTTTCTGAATTTTGAATGGGAAGATCAATCGCGAAACGGATAATGCCGCTGTAAACACATTTATTTATGCTTCATTGTTGTGTTTATTAACCTTTTTGTGAAAGTCACAAAGGCGAAAAGATAATAGATGTAGTAATGTTAAAGAGCCGTAATTTATCATTGCAAGTTGATTGGAATTTAGATTAAACATGAACTCGCAGTGATAACAGAACAAGGACATACATTGATTTGTTTTATGTTTTTTTTTATAGTTTATGAAATGCGTTTATTACAGACTCGACGTATACTTTTGTTTTCAAACAGATTAAGAATATTATAATCTGCATATATGAATCCTCATCTTTCTTCGGTGAGTGTCAAGATATTCCATCAACACACACTAATCGCGTTTAATCAAAATTCAAATTAAATCTCTCAAAAACTATCAGCCACAAAACAAGCGTCGATGCAAATCAACATACCAGAAAAAAGCGCGTATCAAACACACATATGTTCAAAATTTACATGATCATCCGAACGAAACTCGTACTTTCCGCGAATCGCTCGGCTTACAAAAAAAAAAAAACACACACAGATTAAACGCCCTGCCAAAAGTCACGGACACTATATACGAGATGTATACATAGATACACGTGCGAGATACATATACGCATACGTCGAATTTACGCGTGTCATTCGCCTCGCGCGTGCGGTCACTCCTACGCGTCCCAAACTAACCGGTTCATCGTATTAGTGTATGTATGTACCCTTGAGAGGAAGAAACGAGAGAATTTATAAAGTGACGCGATCAAAGACGATCGTTTTGTGTGTTGTATATATATATATATATATACTTGTGTGTGCGATGAAGCTTACGGCGCGCGTGGAGACGAACGATACAACAGAGACGCGGGATTAAATGCCGCCTTCGATTGGTTATCTGGGGCTTTGTTCAGCACTCTGACGTGCCCCACATACCTTATATATACCATTTGAGCGTGTTTTCTTTTTATTTTCGAACGTTTCTTTTTTTCTCTTTGTTGAGAAAGAAGGCAAATCGTTAGATAAAGGATTATACTCATTTTATGATCGGTAACGATGAGCTGTTGATATGTTTGTCGACGAGGCATTGTTAATGCTAAGTCACGAGTAATGTTAGATATACATACATATATATATATATATATATCGGTTCTCGTTTAAAATTCCAGGGGATTAATTGGAAGTTTCTATTATAGCGCATATCGCAACCGATAAATAAGTGCAACGAAATGATTTCATAAACGTTCGCTTGCAATAATTATTGCATTAGTATACCTAATCGGCAATATGAAAGTGAAATGAATATAGCGTCGAATCGTTTAATAAATGACAATCAAATCGCAAGCTGATGTTTATAGATGGACGCTCTAAATAATTCAGTGAGAGGGAGAGAGAGAGAGAGAGAGAGAGAGTTCTACATAAACGCTACCATTATACACACGCACAATCAATAAAAGAGAGACGCATGTGTTTCATCAAAACGACTGGCTCAAACATCCATGTACACCAGAGGCAATTGATTTGCCGCTGCGCGCTTACTGGGTTAATTACCGATCTCTCCCGTACCGAGCCCAAGGCCTCGGACTGTACAACAACGACGACGACGGCGACGAATGTGACTGCAAAAACACACACGCGTATACACCAGACGTAAGTCCATAAACACTCGTGACAACGTCTTCGCGAAAAACCGACAGTTCGGCTTTGGTTCGTACATATGCAAATTTAGACAAGCGGCGCAAACACATATATAAGTATGTTGAATGCGAATTGTAGTCAAACGCACACTTGCACGCAAGATGAGTAAGAGACGGTCGGTGGCGCGCCTTATACTACTTACACTTCTCTCCGCGGTGCTACACTGCGGCACGATCTTGCGAGTCGGAGCGCTGCCCCTTCTACGCTTTCTCGTTCGTTCGTAACGCGAGATCGGTTTTCTGGCCTTTTTTCCCTTGTCTTTTTATAGTTAACGATCGACTTTCTACGGATAATGCAAGAACTGGGAAATCGATTGTCGGTGAATTTCTAATGCTTATACTGTTCTGGTGGTTGGATCTGTGTTGGCGAGCGAATACGCGATAGACTGCAGGCGCTGTGGTGGAGAGAGAGAGAGACATTATTTATCGTACGGCGTATAGCGGCGAGTGGGAATCTCGCGCGATCTCGCGATTACATCACTGCTACAACTGCCGTGCGCGCGTGTGTACATAGTAAAAGTACGCGCATATATCGCGCACATGTGCGCACCAGGTTGGGGGACTGGTGATTGTTGCAGTGTGCACTTGTGTGTGCGTTTGCGTGGATCCGAAATCGGTATCGCGTGTTGCTTGGCGTACAATGCGACCTCGATGCGCTTGTTTTTTTATGCTTTCGCTGTGTCGCTGTATATAGGTACCTACGATTGGTTTTAGTTCGAGTGATTGGATTTTGATAAGCGAGATTTTATGTGTTACTTGTTGCTTTTGAGTTTTTGAGTTATGAGAAATGTACCTCTTGGAGTTTATCGATATGCATATACTCGTTACTTTTCATGACTTGACAGATTTGTTAGTGTATACTACTATTAGTTTATTTTTCATTATGATACGACGAATGTCAAGTTCATAGGTTATCTTTAAAAAATGGGGAGAGATAATCGTTAAAGAGGTTTTCTGTCATATAGTGGGTTGCTTTAATGAAAACTATTTTGGATGTGCTTGTAATTAAAAAAATTCAAAGACGAATTATTAGTTTTTCATTCGTAGCTCGATCTAATTTATACGAAATTAAATAATAGTTTTTGAACAAATCCTTTAAAAAATACGTTCATGTAAAGAGATCGGTATTATTGGGGTGTTAATTGTTTCAAATGCAAACCGGCGTGTAATACTCTGCTTAAAGCTTTGATTTATCAAAAATTACTCATACAGCTGCAAAAGTTTTGGGATCGCAGGTGAAGGAACTAGAATCTCGTAATCGCTCTGAGCCTTTGTCCACTGTACAAAAAAAAAAAAAAAATAATAATCCCCACGATGACGAGGAGCAAAAAGAGAGGATCAACGATTACCCACGCGCAAAATTTCCCCGCGGGTTGATTTATGACGTGCAACAGTCTCTTATATACCCGATAGAATTAGTAGCTTCATCTCTCTCTCTTTCTCTTTCTTAAGTTTGCGTAAGCGCAGAAGGCAAGAGAGAGAGAGAGAGAGAGAGAGAGAGAACGGGCGCGTAACACCGCGGCCACGCTCGCTCCCGCCATTAGGCTCCCGGTGTCTCGCGGATCCGCTCCAAGGGAATTCCGGAGCCGAGAGCCTGCAGTGGGAGTCATCCGGTTCTCTCTGTCCTTTTCTCTCTCTCTCTCACAAGACGAAAGGATATACTGGTAGAAACAGAGATAGATAGATAGATATATAAGGAGAGAGAGAGAGAGAGAGAGCAAAGCCATGCTTGGTTACACGTCCTCTCAAGGTCAAGGCCAGTCGTCGCGGCGGCGACTCTCTGCTGGTCCGATCCGCGGCAACATGAGTGGTCCGGAGACGACGATGGAGAATAAGGGAGAGAAGACAGAGGCACAAAAAGGAGCATAAAGACGAAGAAAAAGAATGAGAAAAGAGAGAGACAGACAGAGAGAAAGAGAGAGAGCGAGAGGGATAGAGAGAGAAAGGGTCAGGTTCTCTGTGCAGGAGAGGCTTCGCTGCTGGGGAGACCCTTGAAGGTTTGGGAGGTGTTGCTTTTGCCTGTGGAATACCTCTCGGGTTTTTCGGTGCTTTGTTGGGAGACCAGTTGAAAATATCCATGTACGCCTACCATATAGAAACGTTACCTGTACGGGCTTGTAGAAAGTATAATTACGATAGAAGTTGTTTCTAAAAGTATAGCATTTGTTATTTCTGCCTTTGAAATAGCAGAATCCGTTTTAGTGTTGTAAAAAGTTTTTGAAAGATCATTTCTTTTGGTTCATTTTCTAAACTATCGGAATTAAAAATTATTAACAAATATTGTGTCACTATTTAAGTTCGCTTCGTTTATTTGAATGTGCAATTAACTAATTTACGAAGTAGGACCATTGGTACCAGAGCTGAATAGAGCTTGCTTATTGCGAATTTGTAACGAAGAGAAGTCTCAACTTGTTACGAGCTCTTAACAAGTTCTAGTATCTTAAAGGAAGTCAAGTAGCTATTGACTAGTTAAATGGACAAGAATAATAACTTCATTATGGCGTTTCGAATTGTCCTACTTACATTTCTATTCCAAGAAAGATGCCGCAACAATTTCTATTTAATTGAAATACTTTATGATGGTTTAGTTTTTAATGGGTTGGGACATATAATATAGCGATAAATTTAAGACACAACACGAATAACAAATTTTGTATTATATACGAGCTTTCAATTGATCTGCTGTTATTGAGTTACACACAGGACTGTAGTGTGCAATTGAATAATTTGAGCTTCGAAAGTTCAGAATATAAAGTTTAGAAGGTCGACGAACCGATGCTGGCAAGAGCGGACGATAATCATATAATCGTGGGCAGACCTCAATTGTAATATATGTGTTACCGGAAATGCGAAACATAAGGCGAACTTGCAGAACGCAGCTATTGTTCCACGTTCACTTATGACTTTATTTACTTTATTACTGCTGTTATGGCCAAGTTTTTAAATCGGCTAAATGATTTTATCCTGTTAATATTTTCTCTCATTCGATAAATTTCACTTGTTTATCTTTCAAATAATTGGGATGTAAATATTTTAAATAAAATCTGAGAGTTATAGTTGTTGAACTTATAAGATTCAGGTGTAAGATTGGTACGTAATTTATTTTCAGAATCAAAATATGATTAAGGGCCTCCGGAGTGCATCTCAAGGAAGCAGGTGGCTTATGAAGGTTTTTATTTTTGAACTTCCGGCCGACATGCTATTTTTATTAGATGGCCGGATGCTCTATTCACTTAAGATACTTAAAGATGATAGATTTTTAATCTCTTATGCGATAAAATATTATTTTGAAGTAAACGATTAAAAACAAAAGATAAGGTCAAAGAATCATCAAAGAGTGTGGTAACAAATGACAATATCCAGAGTATGTCATCTGTAATTTAGTAGCTAGAAGTTTTGTTTCATTTATTTAAGAAAATCTATGAATGTTGAATTGAATGCTTCACGCCAATAAATAATTCATATTTATTCTTTATCGCAAATTAAATGCAATTCGCGCTAAGCGCTAAAAGTGCAATCGTCTCTATTTAACATAGAAAAACATACAGACTGTTTTCGTATTAAAATTCTAACGCTGTTCTTATGGACGATACTCTTGAGAATTTTTTTAAAATTATATTCAAGGTTTTCTTTCTTACTATATAAACATCCACATATAAAGTTACATGGTTTTATAAGTCTTTTTTCATTCAGATGAAATCTCACTAACGAATTCAAAGTCTAATTTTTGCATTCTTACTTAAGCTATGCAAAGTAGATACAAATATTTTTCTCGTATAGATGTACTTACTCATCTACAGACAATAAACAATTCTTCAATTCCAGTTATTCAAAATACTCACATCTACTACCGCAAGGCGTCCAAAACTGACTAATGAAATGATATCATAGCTAATTTCATCCTTAACCTCTAAATTAAAGAGATTGAGTAACAGAACACCTGACGCAAATAGAGGAATAATTGATCATCCATAACCTACAGAAGAAGAAGAAGCGCACGCGTCAATTATCGGCCTTTTGACGCTTCGTTACGAACCTCGTTAAAACCTCTTTAGCGTCCATACCACGTATATGCACGATATATATAATAGTCGAACTCGCGGCAAAACAACATATACAGCCTGGGCAATGTCTCGTCGCTCTTACTCTCGTTGAAAGAAAGGAATCGAGCTTCTTCCGTTTCCAGTGTACACCGCAATATATGTATACGCGCTTTCCGCTCTCATAAGCACCACCAGAGGCGAGGTTCATGTATAGTATAAGAGCTACTCGCGTTACGTATTATATACAATGTGGACGTGTGCAAGAGCGTGCCCGGCTTACGCAAAGAGATTCCTTTGGATCCTCGGCTCTCTACTCGTTGTGAATTAATGCTGCTGCGAAGTGGACTTGACAGTGAAAGAGATAACTAACTTTTTTCACCGCTTTGTTTTACCTTTATACCGCTATATCGGCTGGACTTTGTGTATGTGTACGTCGTGTCCATTCTGTCATTTCATGTGGAGGTTGTGAATATTTTACATGTGGTTTTGCTGAAGATTTGGAAATAGTGGGCATATTCTAACATGTATAATGTATAAACTCCAACAGTTTTCTCGAACATAACGTGTCTTGTTCATATTTAATGATTAGATTGTTTTTAGCTCTAGAATTTTACTTAGCTCAAAGATAATGGTTACCTACAGAACTTAAGTCAAAGCCTTATCACGATATTACAAGCTCATAATTATAGTAGGTTTATGTTCAATAAAAACTTGCATATTAGATATAATTTTGATAACCAGATCTTAGTTTTCTTTATACCCAAATCATCACTAACTGAAAGTCAGAATGATCTGAACCTAAGTTCAATCTTATATCACCTGTCGGGAGTATTAAACAATCGTTACACCATTCGATATATATTCTAATCAGAATATATTGCTGATGATGTCTGTTTAGTACATTTTCCGTAGTGAATGAAGAAAGTAAGATGAAAATAAGTGCAGATACCTTGTATCTTACTATTCACAATTATTATTTATTCAATTACAATTTTTGAAAGGACTTTTAGTCTTTTTAATTCACCACCTATTGGAACCAAATCATGATCTTCAGCACAGTTGCAGACAGAAGAACAGGTGGACGACTGATATAAATAATGTTTTTCATGGCTTTTTGAACATCAAGTCAAAAGCTAGGGTCAAAAAGCTTCACCCGATCACCAGCTAATGGTCGATGATTTTCCGTTGTCTTGCAGCGAAAAAACAAAGGTTGAAGCCTAAAATTAAAATGAGTTTCTCAAGTTTTTAATATATGAACCCTTTTTAAGTCGAAAACTTTGAAAGAGGTATTTAAATCAGACGAGAAAACCTCATAAGAACATAAAGAATGGTGTACCTTTGTGCCCAGCCTCATCTTCTAATATCCTGTCATTGTTCTACATAGGATGCTTTTAATGCATAGTAAAAACTTTAAGGGAAATTACACGTAGAATGTGTGATAAAAATATTCGTAAATCTAATAAGTTCTATACAGTTTTACAGGAATATAGAGATCTCACCAATTTTGAACGATTCATATATAATTCATTTTTGAATTTAAATTTCCTTTACTTTTCAAGCTTGTAAGATAGTAGCAGTACTAGTACCAAGCCAACCAGTTGTTTAAATAACACTGACAATCCGTTGGCGTGCCCTCGAGACTCAACAGAACCAACGCAAGGAAAGAGCTTGGCGCAGAAATCTCAGCTTTTTAGTACGGCTCATTGTTCGCCGTGGCTCTCGCGCATACATGCATACACGCGCTTAGCACAAAAGCGGGACCGAGTGCAGGCGGCGCATACCATAGCGAAAGGATAATCGCCTGGAGAAAGTCGGAGGATTTTTCTCTCGCGGTTCCTCTCGGGCTCACCATGCACACACACTCGCACACACACTCGCACACATATATACGCTCTCTTTCTTTCTTTCTCTCTCTTCTCTCTCTTGCTCTCGCCGTAAGTCATGTCCCTTTCTTAAAGAGCGCATGTAAACGTGGCCAATATAACAGGGAACCGGTTTGCCGGCGAGGCGACCGCGCCACCACCATGGCGAACTCATGCGAAATAAGGAGAGTCGAGAGAGGAGAAA